>JAQGBA010000160.1:0-57648 GCA_034698125.1 Prionchulus punctatus | reverse complement strand
CATTTTTGATCTTACGATGAATGGACTTTGTTTGATAACTCGTCGAATGGTCGTTTTCGATACATTTAAGTTGCAAGTGCTTCGGATTTGTGATATGCTTGATGTTGAATTCGACGATTTGTTGATAATACGTCTTTTATCGCGACCTGAAAGTTTACTTGGCCGCCCTGGACGCTTTTTCGTTCCATATTCATTCGGATTTTTTTAAAAATTTTGAATAACACATCGCGATCGATTTATTTTCTCTGCAATTGCTTTATTTGACCGTCCCGCTTGCTTATAAGCTCCAATTGCTCCTTTTTCTTGCTCAGTTAATTTATTTCCACGTGGCATAATGAAATTAGTATGAAATTAGCAAAAACGTTTTTGTCTCACTCCAAAAAACACAAAAAATGTAAACAATATTTGGGTGTCTTATAATTATGGTGCACTGCCAAATCGATTTTTTTCAATGTAAACACTACTTCTTTATTTTTGAGACTTCTTTTATGTAAACCTACATTTTTTGCCATGCTGAATAATGTGGTGATTATTATTTTCCTGTATTTCTACTCAAATACACATAAATGCAAAATTTGGGGGTGTCTTATAATTATGGTGCGCACTTTATATCAAGGCATTTTATACACACAAGTATGGCACTTTTTGCCGGGACCAGCAGAAGCACTTGCTATATCGACGGTACATGTTATATCGCGTGCTTGTTATATCGAAGTTTTACCATAGTCCATTCATTATTGCAAACTCAAAATATTTACAGTAAGATTGATTTGTTTGTACGGCCGTAAACCCATTTTGAACAACTTGCACTTTACAAAATGGTCCACTTTGTCTGCTAGCGATGTCTCAAACAAAAGGTGGACCATTTTCTAAAGTGTAAGTGATTCAAATTTGTGTTTTACGCTGTACGTGCGCATCATTCTCACTGTAGTAGTATGATGTTTTGCATCATATAAAATTGATTCATGATTCAAAAATATCTCGTGATCATTCAAATATCATGAATGTCATTAATTATCAGTTGAAGCAGATAATGAACATTCCATAGAAAATAACGAGCTTATTTAATGCTTCGCTTATTTCAGTGCAACTGCATGATACATGTTGTATACACCGGCATCATAAAAATCAGCAACATGTGTTGTTGCCAATAAATTGATTCTGTACGTACTGTTAGTACAGCGGTTGACATAATCGCCAACTGATCGATTGTCTGATTTGTGAGATCTAAGCTTATTTTGCCATTTCCACCTGCGGATCTTCTCAAAATAAAAATGACGACGCAAAGACACAAATGAGACCCGAATGGATCGCAATAATTTTATATCTCGACTCAACGAAAAGTGAAAACGAGGCGTTTAAGTTGAAACGAGGGATTGGTCCAAAACAAAACATCGGGTCTATATTTGAGCCGATCACGGCGCGATTCCAAGCGTTTCGTCCGTGGGACGTATCAGCTGGTGGAAAAATATACATTTTTTTAAGTTGGCGCAAAAAATCGACCGCTTTAGCGGCTTCGCCCCGACTGGCTAGGCGAGCTGTTACTGAAAAAGAAGGAGTTTAAAAAGAATACACGAGCAATGAACGAGGAGGAGGATTGAGGGAGATAGAAGGAGGAGGAGAGAGAGAGAGCGAGAGAGGGAGAGAGACGACCGACGACGAGCCAACTTACGGCGGGGCATTTCACATTTCGCGTTGAACTTCGACGAGAGAACACGTCGTCGCCCGTCTCGGATTTATAAGAGAGGTGTTTGTTTTAAAAGACAGAATTCACCCTCGGTTCGGTCTGAGAACCGCTCCTCCAAATGTAACACAACATTTCATAAGTTTTCTCTCTGTTCGCTCGAAAGAACAAAAACCGGCAGCGGCTCGCTCATCATCGAACGAGAGATAAACTCGAGACTTTAATTTCTAGTGAGGCCGAAAAATTTAACAAGGCAATTGAACGGTCGGACGAGCGGCGGCGACGAGCGACGACGGCGACGCATCAGCGACGCATCAGCGATTGTCATCATTACTCGATTATGAAACGCATATTATTAATATAAATTGTTTCAAACGGTTCTTTTATTTTATTCATACCAACGCGGCGCTCGTTTGCCTGTGTATCGCGACGCGATTTTATTATTAATTTCGTTTTTATATATCCATTTCCGCATATTGGTGCGCTTCCGCAGGATCGGAAACGATGACGCTACCGCCGCCGCTGCGACGTATTTCGGTGCGTTACGGCGTGCGACGAGTTCCTTTTTCGACGTCGCCGCGTTGTTTAGGCGGCTCGTTCTTCATCCGTTGCTAATATCCTCAACCGAAGAAGAAGTAGAAGAAGATACGCTTCGTTAGCATCCGAGTCGACGTCGATCAAACCTGTTGGTATCGCGCACGTTGTTTTTTTTTGTATGCGAAGGGCATTACCGAATTGATTGTCGCTGTCAGTAGTGACGAATATTCGCCGGAATAACGCTAGAGCCAGTGATAAAAGTTGTTCTAGATTTGATTTTTCGTTGTTTCTAATAGCTTAAAACATGGCTTCCGTGGCGGCTTGGCTACCGTTCGCCAGGGCCGCCGCCATAGGATGGGTGCCGATCAGCAGGCAGGCCATGCCCAAGGCTCCTATCACCGTGCAAGCGAAAGATTTAGCCGTCGATCATGTTTCCGATGAGAAGCTATCAATCAACGTGAGCGGTCGACGATTTGAAACGTGGCGGAATACGTTGGAGAAATTTCCCGAGACGTTGTTGGGCAGCAACGAGAAAGAATTTTTCTACGACGACGAAGCGAAGGAATACTTTTTCGACCGCGATCCGGATATATTTCGACACATATTGACATTCTACCGTACGGGCAAACTTCACTTTCCCAAGCACGAATGCCTGGTGGCGTACGACGAAGAACTGTCGTTCTTCGGCATCATGCCCGACTTGATAAGCGACTGTTGCTACGAAGAGTACAAGGATAAAAAACGCGAGAATCAAGAACGGCTCATGGAGGAACGTCTCGACAATAACACCGAAAAAGTAGTGCCTGCGGCAAATTTGCGCGAGAAAATGTGGCGCTCGTTCGAAAATCCCCGTACGAGCACGACGGCGCTCGTTTTTTATTACGTGACCGGATTCTTTATCGCCATATCGGTGCTGTGCAATATCGTCGAAACGGTTCCGTGTCAAAGTATTCCCAGCGTCAAGGGTTACAAATCTCATACGATAACGTGCGGCGATTTGTACGAAACTCATTTTTTCGTCGTCGATACGGCTTGCGTAGTGATATTTACTTTCGAGTACCTGTTGCGACTGTACGCGGCGCCCGATCGGTGCAAATTCACTCGCAGCGTCATGAGCGTCATCGACGTTGTGGCCATAATGCCGTATTACATCGGCTTATTTCTCAAAGACAATAAAGACGTTTCGGGCGCATTCACAACGCTGCGTGTCTTTCGAGTGTTTCGAATATTTAAATTTTCTCGACATTCGGCCGGCTTACGTATTCTCGGCTACACGTTGAAAAGTTGCGCTAGCGAACTCGGTTTCTTGGTATTCTCGTTAGCCATGGCCATCGTCATATTCGCTACGATAATATATTATTGCGAGAAGAAAGTCGAAAATACACTATTCGTTTCCATACCGTCCGCATTTTGGTACACTATCGTAACGATGACCACGTTAGGGTAAGCATTACAGGGGCTTGTCGCAAGCTAAAAACTGACCGACTCGTGACACTACCAGACCTTCCATAGTGACGACGTCACTGATTTTGGGTGTTTGCACTTTTACGCTTCAAACTGCACTAGCTAATCACCAAAATTGTATTGTCCAGTAAGTTTTCTAGCTTTTTCGCTTATCTAACCCCGACTCTAATTCGCATCGACAGCTTTGATTTAAAAGAGTCGGTTGTATTTTTACGACTTGTCGATTCGAATTTATACATATATTTGCCGTCTGCGGGGAAAAATACATTAAAAAATGTTCTCGGACATGTAGAAAAAATTTGTTTTTTTATCGGGTGTAACTCTAAACTCGATTGATTCCTTTAAACGTCGTCCTCAATTTCTCGCACTCGTCCCCTATTGCTGTTCTCACTTAAAAAGCTAAAGTGATTTTCGTCGTATATTCATTCGATTTTCGCCAAGCTAGCGAGCGACGACGTTGACGATGACGAACTCAAAAGCGTTCGATAGAATGAAGAAATATCATTTGCGTAGGTCCCGAGTCGGTTTTTAACAACAAAACGGTTTTGGCCCGAAAACGTTGCTCTCGGAACCGATCTCGAGCAGCTTTTTTTATAATGAAAGCGATTTTTGTCGGTGGACGGCGTCGATGTATATTGATTTCAATTTTGAACACTATAGTCTTGTTTCGGCGAGCTTTTCCTCGTCGTTTTCCAGGCGAGTTTCGGCTTTCCTCGTTCATTGCCAATATTACTTAAGTTACGCTATTTGGGTATTAAAATTGGCGGAAATTAACAAAAACCAATATTCTTAATAACAAAATCATTAAAGAGGGATATTGTCTTTAGCGAAAGGCGACCGACGGGCGTAAATTTGTTCGAAATATAAAAACAAACGAAAAAATGTTACTTTTCGCTATCTTTTATCGGTCGCCTTTTCGATTACCCGCTCGAATTTCTTGCAAAAACTCGAGAAACGAAAAGAACGCTCGTAAAAATTCATTAATAGGCTGCAAAGAGGCTCGTTTTCGTTTACTCAGTGTCAAAAGTTCCAATAGTGTCCCCATTTCAAATTTGCGAGATGTTTTTTCGGTTCGCAAAATCGCTGATAAAATTAGCTGATAGTTTCGAAAACTTGAAAGCGCCGAGTTACTACAACGTCGTTTCGAAAAATGATTTATCGAATTGAGTAACAACTATTTGCAGTGATCTTTAACATTTCGAATCCATTACCACCAATTTTCTCGAGTATCAATATCTCGTTTTTTGAACTTGTTGACGACGATAACAATACGGAAATCGCGCAAGTTTCATTCGCTAAAAGCTTTTTCAAATTTCGCTCTAGCGCGTATATTTTTATCGAAAGAAGTTTCTTTTTTTTTAAAAGTTCATTTCAATAAATAACATACTTGAGAACAACTATTTCCACTGACGAAATCAACGTTTAGCACCTGGTTTCGTGAAACTAGTCTATACCTCGACTACTTTGATGAGTGAAAATTGTTTAAACATGTGGTGCGATGATACAATGTGTTTGCGATTTTTAAATTTGTATATTTCAATTTTTCTCAATAGTTTCACGTTTCTATTTTTCGCCGAGTGAATTGCAAAAACTGAAGGGGAAAAATACCTGCAAAATCATGTATATGTAATTGATACGAGCGCAGTTATTTCTAAATCGAGCAAACAAGAATTACAACAATCGATAGAACGACAAGGATAACAAATTATTCTTAAAAATTGCAAAATTAATCAGTGATTGCAAAAAAAACGTCTTGGTTTTTTACAAAATGAAAAAAGATGTAAAAAAAACGTCTTGGATTTTGCAGTTCTGGTTCAAAACACGCTGGACACACTTATTGTCGAGATTAAAAAGGATTGGACTATAATTATTTTATTTTATTTTCAGGTACGGCGACATGGTACCTGTGACTTGGGCGGGTAAAATTATTGGTGGTATATGTTCTCTTAGCGGTGTGCTCGTTATTGCTCTTCCAGTGCCTGTGATCGTATCAAATTTTAGTCGTATTTATCATCAAAGTCAACGATCTGATAAGCGAAAAGCTCAAAAGGTATGTGCAATTTGTGTGTCTTCAAAAACAACAAATTGTGTCGGAATTTCTTTTCAAAATGGCTGCGAATCGCAATTATTGCATTTTTTTAATTCGCAACTATTTCTTGGTTCACTCGCTGTCTAGCACGAAATAGTTCTCGAAAAGCAAAAATTTTCTAAGAATTTTTGACAGCGAAAATATGAAAATCATCCATCGTAACGATGTCGATTTAGTTTGCAGCTTAGCAAAGAGAAAAAAGTTTATGAACGACACGAAATCGTTTGAAACAACTTTCGCAATATTTTTGCACGTTATTCTTCTTCGAACATCAATCTAAACGTCCCGAAATCAATTTGAAAAAGTGCTGTTAATTCAATTTTTCGCATTCGTTCGATCACATTTTGAAATAATTCAAATCTACCAAGGTTTTTTTGCTGAAAAGCTGCTTATTTATTTTTCGCACTCGAAAAATGTTTTTCCACCGCTGCGTTCGAAAATTGGCTAAAATGATAAATAATTCACAATTTAACTGACGTCAAACTTTTCTTATCGGCAACAGTTCCGTTTTCTCAAACAAAAGTACATCTGTTTTGCAAGCGATAAGTTCGTAAACTTTAAATACACACGTCATTGTTTTTAAAACGACAATTTCTTTTCGACTAAAAATATTCTATCCGTTTTGGATTAATATTAATGCGCTCAAATGAGAAAAGAGGAACAAAATTTCGTCAAAATTTGAGCTGTTCGTAAAACAAAAAAGAAACAATTTAGATTTCAGATGAATTTACAAATTAAATTGTCAGTCAATATCCAACATTTTTGTGTTTTTTTTACTCCAAAGAGAAAAAATTAGCTTTCAAGGAAAAAGAGAAATTTCTTTAAAATGTTGAATATTGGCAGAGAATTCCAATCTTATTATAAACAGTCAGCTGCGTGCTGCGATAAATTTAAAAAATAGCCACTGACATTTTAATGCATTTTTTATTATTCACATTGATAATTTGTTGTAATTGAAAAGTGCTCGATTTGATTTGCAGAAAGCGCGGTTGACTCGAATAAAGCTAGTCAAAAATGCCTCTGGCCAGGCGTTGTTCAGCAAAAAGAAGGCTCACGAGGCTCGGGTTGAAGCGTTCGAACATGGTCTGTTGACGTTTGAAGCGCTAAAGGATGAAGACATTTTCGAGATCCAACACCATCATCTGTTGCAGTGCCTGGAAAGAGCTACCGTAAGGCTATTGTGATCGAGAAAAATGTCCTGTACGGGACAAATACGAGACACTTTTTAGGAGAGAGAGTTCATGGAAATGGACCAGTTCAACAGTAACGGTGGTTCGGCATTTGCCAAACCGTCTCCGGGTACACCGCCATTGACGCCGACGTATTCCGACGACAAAATCTTCTCCGAAGCCGATGCGATGGGTTGTTGTTCGTGTTGCGTTCAAGTTTTGAGAAGGAAAAGAGCGCGAGTAAGACCGATAATCTGTTTCACTCGAAACCTTTCTGGTCACATTTTGTTGCTTTTTATAGATTCATAAAGAGGACAAGGTGAAGTTTCAAGATGAATTGAATGAAGTCCGAGTGTACAGCGATCACGATCACGAACATGAATCTAAGGATAGGCGGCGATCATACGTGAGCAAAATTTGTCGAAAAGTAGTTCTAAATTGTATTTTAACTATGCGATTTTTTGTTTCAGACGAAAACTAATGATTTAGTTGATTTATCGTCGCATACGGATTCGGATGTTATCAGACCACCTTTCGGCACTCAGCAAGGTCCGAGCAGGAGCGGAAATGAAAACTCTCGAACTGCTGTTGATCACATGAAAATTTCGAGTTTATGAAACTCGTTTTGGTTTGGATTGTTTACTTCCGAATGCTTTCTTCATCGATTCGAAACGAAGAGTGCTCTAAAAAACGCCACGTATTTCCTCTTTTTTCGTTTCCAACCCAACGCTTGATCTCTCGCGACGCTTTCCGAACGATTTTTCGATCGATCACGGATCGAAAAGACGAACGTAATTTTCCTCCTCGTTCAAATAAAACTGATTGCCGATTTTATCGCCAAATAGAAGAAATAGAACGGAAAAAACGTGTTTCAGCAGATTTTTTCGTTTGGAATTTTGCGTCACGTTTTTTTGCACCGAATGGCGCTGATTGATGCACTTTTCGGCGAGAAATACATTCAAATTGTGTCATTATTCAATACTCATTGGGTGCAGCTTTTGGTGCACTTATGTCACGACGCCTTCCTTCGGGGTCGACCTGAAAAAATTTACATTTTTTGGAATAAAAAAAACATTTGGAAAATACGCGACATCTCCTACAGTTACAGTACGACGTCTGTGGAACATACAGTAATCTTATAGCAACGCGAATGATGACGTCACCGGCTATTCTGTATTTGTCGCACAAAACTGTTTGAATCAGTTTTCATATATCTCGGGCGTTGTTTCATTCCCAGCTGCTGCTCAAACTTTGTAAAAAGAAAAACAAATTTGTGGACCGTTTTTTTGTCCAAAACTGTTCGTTCTGTCAAAAAACGTTATCCATTGTTGTTGTTTTTCGTTCGTGTGGCATTGCGACATTGTGATACTATTTGTAGGTACTTTTGTACGGATCTTTCTCATTTCGTCGGCCTGCTGTTGTCCATTACAGGCTACAGTACGCTACAGTAAGCCGACTGTACATGGACTGTAATATAATATCGATGTCATATCTTTTATTAACTTGAATGCGAATCTTCGACGGTGCGATTTTACTGTGGTTTTTTGTCTCCCAATTTTTTTTCTATGCAAATTTACAAAAGAGTTAACGGATGTTTTCATCGTTTCGTTTTTTGATCCCTTAAAGCAACTTTCTTCTCTCGTTTCTGCACTAAATTTTTATGCAACTATCTAATTTTCTTCGCTTGCTCGAACTTTTCTCTCTCGTGTCTAGTATTTTTATGCCTTACGATCGATCTTTGCCTTTGTTTCTCTCTTTATTATGCTAAAGAATTTTGCAATAACAAGAAACGTTTTATTCGATTTGTAATCATTTTTTATGAAATGTATCAAGAAATTTTTTTCTTTAAATTTCCGATTTCAGTTATTTAATTGAACCTTTTCTATACACAAGTTTGTCAAAACACTTTTCATAGAGTTTTATTGTCAAGTTTTATTCTTTGGTGTGTAATTTTTGGAAAGAGGTTTTATTGGAGTGATATTAAAAATTATTTCGAGATTATTGTCTCGCCGTTCAACAATGCAAGCAAATTATAGTTATAGCAGTTTTTATTTATGGTGTAAAGTGATTCGTTATTATTAAATCGTCGGTGGCGGAAGGCGGTCGGTTTTAAAATTTGTCTGATACTTTTAAAAGTAATGAAGTTGATAATTATTTTTTACTCGTTTTACGTCGTCGGTGAAACAATTTTTTAATTATCCATTTGATTTTAAAATATGCACTTTTTGCTTCTGGTTTTGCAGCATATTCAATTACATCTTATCCTGTTCATTGTCAGTCCGATATCGAAAACGAAAATGGCACGAGCGTTACCGGCACCAAATCCAGTTCTTCGCCATTCTCAATTACAACAAAAAAATCACGAAAATCTAGCGCAGACAGTAATTTTTTGGTCTCGTTTGATGAAAAAAATTTTCCATCTATCAGAGAAAATTTGTTTCATTTCAGGCTTCCCAATAGGTGTAATCGTTCTCATCATAGTTGTAGCAATTTTATCATTCGCCCTTGCAACTGCATGTTTCAAGTACTTTTCAAAAATGCGCAAACATCGAGAAGAAAAACAAAAAGAAGCGGCTCAACTATTTCGATTAGCGGCCACAAAAACAACATCAAGCATTCAGAAACCGAAAACACCCGTTAGAAGCGCTACTGCAAGCATATCCACATCTCCAGCTCAATCGCAAAAGTAAGTAGCTGTTGTTCTGAAATTCAAAACAAGCGCATTAACATAAGCAAGCGGACAGAAAATGTGCTTTTGCATCAACTTAGCGAACCTATTTTCCATTTCAGGAATTCTGTTAAAGGATCTAAAAAATCAACCTCCGTCGGTAAAGCCGCCAAAAAGTCTTAAGAAATTTATTTACTTTTCTTTCTAATTGCTAAAATGTATTTTTTTCCCTTTATAAAGGAACGAAAAAGTCAAAATCGCGGTCAAAAACAGACACTAAATCGAAATCGTTCAAAGATGAGTTAACTTAGAAGAAAATCAAAGAATTTGTTGCAATTTCTGTATTAAATGTACGTGACTGTATTGCAATAAGTTTACTTACGTTTCTGACGAATTTTTTGCTAATTATTGAAGAATACAATATTTTTTATTCGAAGAAATCCGGTAATTAAAAAATACTTGGAAATCGTTAAATCGTGCTCAAAACAGAAGCATAAAAACAGATACGGTTTATAAAATACAAAAAAAAGAGCACTTCACATTGTCAATTTCATTTACTAATTTTGTGCCGGCAGTGTGCGGTCGTGTTTTCATTTTCAGTTGTAAACTTTTTTTTTTACCGAAATCACTTAAACGCAAAAGGTGATTGTTATACATTTTTTGTTTTATTTAATCGATTTCTGTTTTATTTTGTTTTTTCGTTTTAGCTATGAGTCTTACAACGCAGACAGATTTATCAACAACAACAGAGTCGATCTTAAAACGTTTCACGCTACACTTCATTTTTATTGGAATCGGCGCCGTTATCTTATTTATTCTTATCGCCGTATTCGTGGCGTGCGTCTTCATGAAAAAGCGAAAGAAAGTCAACGGTACTGACGAAAATACAAATCGGAAAACGACAGCTCAAACCGAAGCAAACGTTATTGTAAACCTCGATCATTCGGACCCAGAACGAAAAGACAGAACGTCCAGCGATTCGAAAGGAAAACAAACCAAAAAACATCCGCACCACGACGATTATTTGATAAGTTCAGAAAGACACGACGACGAAAGCGAGACGAAACCAAATCGAGAAAAGAAGAAATCAGTCGCAAGCGAAATTCCACACGAATATCAACCGATAATCATGCAAATAGACCACGGCGATGCAACTGAAACGAGCCAAATTCAACGCAAAACGACAAAATCAAAAAAATTAGTAAATAAAACGAATATTTCGCAGTCGAATAAGAAGATTGACGACTATAAAGATTCGAGCGAAACGAAAGCAACAAATTTTCACACGATATCCTCAATGCCTCGTAAGAAATCACCGAAGCGAAACTTTCAAATTGGTCAAACTTTTCATACAATTTCTTCCGTTCCACGCAAGAAACCGACTAAACACAAAGAAAAGAATCACGAAATCGAAAACGAAAACGAACACAAAAAACGAGACGTTAAACCAGATTTGCAAACAATCGAAATCAAAACTAAAACCAAAAATATTCAAACAGCGACGATTCCGACTGGCAGGGTAAACGAATATTCCGTGGACGACGAAACTTCGGCAATATTCTCATCTCATACGAGTTCATACGAAATGGTAAGAATATTTTGTAGTTGCGCAAAATTATCGTCGATTATATCAAATGACTGCAACAATTTTGTTTCACAATATTCTTATCGATCTGTTTTCAGGTTCCGAAACAACCGATCACAACTGAGATACCGGCGTATATGAAAAGTGTTCCTAAATCGACCGCGAACGATTCCACGACGAAAACTGTCAACGGCGCCAAGAAAACGGGAAAAGACGGATAGATATATACATAAGCTGTTCTGTAATACTTGTGGTTTTTGTTCTATAATTGAGTTAAGTTTTATATTTCGACTAACTTGTTCTTGGTTTTTACATGTATCTTACGTAAGCTAAAACAGGACACAGAAAACAAAAAAAACGCCTTGTCGACTATCAACTGTGTAAATAATATTCATGTGTTTCTTCATAAAGCAGAGTTAACGTGCAAATTAATGCTGGAAGTAGTCCCACCGGTGTCTGTCCGTGCGTAAAATTGTTCTAAATCGGGTTTTTCATTGTATCTGTACTTATGTAAAATAAATTAATAATATAAGCTGAGCTTGTTTTAATCGTAACCAATTGAAACGCTTTATTTGTAAATGTGTGTATTTTTACCGATTTAAATCGTATCAATATTTTATTTTTTATGCAATCACATTGAGCAATTAGGTGTCAAACTGGCTCAAAATTAAATAACGCATTTTGTAAAACTGTAAAACATAAAACGACCAAAAAACTTGCCTCGAAGCACCGGAAAACGGCACGAAAACATTCAGAAAAGGTAAAAAAATAACGACAAACATACACACATTGGTACAAAAATTTACAAGACATTGTGAATGATAAAAATTTTCAACAAATACTAAAATCCCACAACTTCACAGTCTTATCGTAAGAACCGGAAACGATGCGCAGGTCGCTGAATTGCAAACAGGTAACGCCGTCCGTATGACTTTTCAGGGTAATGATTCGTTTTCCAGTATGCAGATTCCATACCTAAAACGAATGGAACATAGCTAAAAGTCGATTCGAAACTGGGCGAAAATGAAACCACACGATTTTGCTATACTTTTAACGTTTTATCGTCCGCAGCGCTGACGATCCTCCACGAATCCGCCTGCAGACATCGGATGACCCCCGTGTGCCCTTCGTGTTGCATCCAGTCTAAGGTATTCAACCATCGACCCGTTCTGACGTCCCAAAATTTTATCGTGCAATCCAACGAACCGGAAACAATTCTGCTTTCGTCGAACTGCAGGCAAGTCACAGCATTTTGATGGGCGTTGTGCAGGGTCATTACGCACTGGCCGCTCTGAAGATCCCAAACCTGAACATTTAAGAAATGAAAATCGTCGTCGAACGTTACAGAAAATAGCCTCGATTTCATTCACCTTTATCGTATTATCGGCCGAACCGGAAACGATTTTACGATCGTCGAATTGTAAACATAAAACAGCTTCGTCGTGACCTCTGCAAACAAATAATGAGCAAAATTTTCAATATTAAAGGGCGTTTTTCCGTTTCGTACCGTAAAGTCGACCGACATTGACCAGTGGTCAGATCCCAGTTTTTTAAAGTCCTATCGTAAGATCCGCTTACAATTTTCGAATTGTCCATCTAAAATTCTTTAGTTTCAAAAATGTCACCGACTGAGACGTTTCTTTCAATGTTTTACGACCTGTAAACATCTCACGCTGTTCAAATGACCGATCATGGTCACCTTGCAAGCTATGCTCGACCAACTCGTATTGACGGATAAATCCCATACCTTTGCAGAAAAAAATTGAAACGAAATTAAAAGAAGGTACATAGCTATTCAATGTATTTATTTTGCATTTCTACTTTAATCGTCGCATCGCTCGATCCAGACACCAAACGATGCCCGTCTAATTGCAAACAGCGCACAGTTGCCGAATGACCAGTTAAGCTCATCACCGCCCAACGATTGTTGGTTCTAATATCCCAAACCTGCAAGAAACGTTTCATAAGACTAACAATAGTCCCAAATACCTATTGTCCAAAAGATAAAACTATAGTCCCACATCAACTATAGTTCATAAATAACTATAGTCCACTCGTAACTAACTTTATAATCATACTGCCCGATGAACTGAACTATTGTCCAAAAGATACAACTATAGTTCATAACTAACTATAGTCCACTCGTACTGTAACTAACTTTAATCGTACTGTCCGATGAACCACTGACTATGTGGTCATCGTCGAATTGCACGCAAGATATTCCTTAAAAAGAACTAATTTTATATTAAAAAAATTTAGGTTTCGCTTTTTTGCTCGTTTATACCTTGGGTATGGCCTTCAAACGTCCTTACGACGCACCGACCTTTCATCCAATTTCGCCACAACCTATACCGTTCGGAAAACATGTCTTTCCACTGAAATGTATAAATTCCTAGAAACAATAACGAAAAAACAAAACTACTGCACTTCAATGGCACCTGTACAGACCCGTCGACGTCGTTGGTGAACTTTTTCAAATGTTTATCCTCGGCTATCGGACACGACAGTCGATAATCTCTCGGCTGGCAGCAGAGGGTTTTCCATAGTTTTTGACCATCGGTCAAGTTTTTCCAACGACGACAAACTTGCGAGCATTTGCATAAAGAAACTGAAACGAAAAAGCGTCTCGAAACATTAAAAGCGAAGCCAAAAAACCACCTCAAACAGATTCGAATTGCTTCTTTATAGAAAACACGGGAATATCATTAAATAGTGTTTTACCTGGATCGAGAAACGACAAGATTCTAATTGCAACGTGAGCCGGCAAAGAAACGAACGGATCTTGGCAATTCGGCGGGCAATTTTGATGCAAACGAGGTTCCAACAACGAAGAAAGAACGTGGATCTGTGAGCTGCCGCATTGACCCTAAACATGTTCCAATAAAAAAAACTATGTAGGCAATTTTCGGAAACGTAAAAAATTACTAAGATTTCTTTGAGAAAAATGTTCTTTTCGTCATCGTCGAAATTCGAAAACCAATTTCGCGCAACCTGTAACCGAAGCGACCACGATATAATTTAATTGAGGATTAAATTTTTGTTTATTATTTCATTAAAACCGACCGAAAGTTGTTCGTGAAATTCTTGGGGTCGCTTCATTAAACGATGATATCCGTTTTTACTCAATTCGATACCGTTTGTGACGTCTAAACTGCTGCTCGGCCCCTCGTCGTCCATCGTTTCGTTTACATTTTACGACCCGAAACTGTTGGAATCAATGGATATCAGGTGTAACAATTTAACAAAACGGGTAAATCAATTTGACGAATTTCCTAATGCGAGCAGGTTCACTTAGCCTTATAACAATGAAAACACTTTACACGAGTCAGTCCGTTAGTTTGTTTCAGTCGGGTAGGGTCGTACTTCAGAAATCGTGCAGTTTTATATTATTTAAAAATAATTTAAAACTATTTTATTGTTTCCGTCACAAAACCGAAATACATAATTTATACATTAAAAAGCAATAAAATAATACAATAAGCTTTGTTACAGCATTTTTAACACGTTAAGAATTCAGCAACGACCGATTTTCGTTATTCGAATAACTCTTTCGTATTTCTTTAAAGCTACACATTGGGCGGTGTAAAAGTCGCAAAAATTTCTATAATTTTGCCCGTTCGTCGCGCACATCGGGAAATAATTTTGACTGACTCGCTGACAATGGCTGTCGCAACAGGTCCCGTAGTAATTAATATCAATGCTAATATCGTATCTGAAAAGTGTCAAAAATGAATTCACGGAAAGAAAGTGTGTGTGAAACAAAAAATGACACTTTACTTCAACTTGGCGTAACATTTCGCGTTTCGAAATTGACAACTATTCTTATGAGTATTGCCCTGAGAATCGCAGACCGGACTGTCGTTGTCATCGCACGGTTTGTTGCAAACGCACGTTTCCTGACGAGGATTTATCGCTAAAAAAATGTGGAAGCTGCGCAAAAACTTGTTTCACGATTTCTCCCCTCTCGTTTCCGAAAATTACTCAAATTTCGTCCGAATTTTTGGTCTTCGATGCATTGGGCGAATTGAAAGAAGCAAAAATTCAAATGAAGTTGGCCGTTTGAATCGCATTTAGGATCGGCGTCGTTCGCGCAACTCGAATCGTCGCAGCAAAAACCGTCGTAATCGAGCCGTAAATCTGTAGAAATTCGTTTCGTACGCATTTAAAACAAATATCATACTCGAAAACACATGTACGAAATGCAAAAACTGTACCCGGCTGATGGTTGTTTTGATTGCATTGCATTATACAAGAGTTTATGTACGAATAGCTAATAACGCCGTCCGTTGCGCAAACGGGTCGAATTTCCGTTGGACAATTGCAATTTGTTTGCTCTTTGACCATTTGCAACGAGGCGCCCCAACATCCTACAAAAGCCCATTAAGTCATCGTGGGAACTTGACATTTGGGAACAAATCAGAAACTAAGAAAATCTCACTGACCAAAAAAGTTAATCGACCAGTGGCTAGTACCGATTTCAATGAAGAGTTGATCACTGGCCACATGTTAGCCAGCTAATTACCTATTTTTAGCTAACCAAAATCATCCAACTGTTTAGCCAGTGGACCTGCATTTTGCTTAATAAAGCTGATAACGAGTCAACTTCTGGTCTTTCAATTAGTTTTGCTTTCTGACTCATTTACCTCGAAGGGACGCGCAGAAAATGATGATAATAACCGATTTCAGCTCCATTTTACGTTCCACACTAAGCATCCGACCGCATTCTCTCATCACTACTGGACAGCGGGCTGTCGGAAAGGCGAGACTGTCCGTCCTGTTCCTCTCCCTTCTCAGACCCTTCGTCCATCGTCTAGGTTGGACTGGTCACTCGTAAGTCAATTGTTTATTTGTTTTTCAAGTTCCGCTGGTCGTTCGGCGGCGTTTGTCAACAGGAGATATACGCCGCCGTGGAACGTGTCCTTGCATCAGAATGGTGCGACTCGGGCATATTTTCGACCCTCGCCCGACGTCATTCGGGTAAAGCGATCCGACGAAAATGTTTTATGACGACTTAGCCAAGAAAATCGGAACAATGTTACCAGCAACTTGACATTCGATTCTCGACGACGTTTATGAAACTCATCGATGGCGTTTTTGATCCCGAACTGGTTTCTCATTGTGTAAGATGGAAAGTACACGGAAATGCTCGGGAGTGGACATTCTTCGCATAACTTTTGGCTCGTTTTGAGATCATTTTCTCGACCGCTAAAGTTATAATCCGAACAATAAAGATGCTCGCGAAACTGTTTACTGAACAGTAAATGAAATCGAATTCGATACATTTTTCAAACAAAAATAACAAGAATATATGCTTTTTAGTAAGATTATCTATCAAAAACAATGAACTGTAAAAATCTTCACGATAAATTTTCTATAGATCATCAATTTTTAAGATTACCTTTGAAATATTTTAGCGAGATAAATTCGTTCCAATTGTTCGGCATCGTAATGTCGTTGAAACGTTTTTCGGCACAATTTCAATTCATCTTTAGCTAATAACGGAGCCGTGTTGACAGTTTTAGCGAACTTCTGTCGAAATTCGTCGTCGAATTGATGCCAATTATCGAGTATTAATAATTTGACATATTCGAAATGCAATTCGTCCAACGATCGCTTCGGCGACGACACGTCTTCTTTATTTTTATGTACAATCGGGCTTATGTTGGTTGCTTTCGTTTGTAGTACGATAGGACTTCTTTGAGTTTCTTTCATCTTTTGAACCACCGAACTTCTTTGATCGTCCTTCGATTTTTGAACTATCGAACTTCGATTATCTTTTTGCGGTGATTTAAATTTAACCATCGTCGATGAAGTTTTGTTTTTAGTTTTTGCTCGTTTCGTCGGCGTATTGTACACGACTTCGGGGATTTTAGCGTCGCTCAAGTCGAAATTCTTTTTCGCTGCTGCTTTACGCAGACTTCGGTCGTCGGCTTGAACGCCCTTTTCGGCCGTTAAGACGAATAACTTTCCGTCGCCCGACACTAAAATTTCTTTACAAATCGGACAATTTTCGTAACACTTGCACGAACCGTCCGCGCAAATATTCTCAGTTTGCGCGTGCAATTTCGGTTGTTTCTCGAAAATTAATCGTCGCATAAAATGCTTGTAAGCTTTCATAAGCGCCGCATTCGTCGAATCGTCGCGAAGCATCGTCGTTGATAGCAGGTCACTTTCGTCGTCTTGCATTATCCCGTCGCCCGCCGCCATTTTAACGAATGTTTGACGAAAATAGAAACGCGAATTTTTTTGAAAAGCCCGACCGCACGGAACGAATAAAAAGTTAAATAGTGAAGCGTGTAAAGTGTGATTCGCAACGACTATTGCGAAAATGCACAAAAATCAAACAATTTTGCAAACCAACGACGCTTGACTAATGAAAAATTAAACATTATAAGTTTTGGAAAGATTTTTGAACGAATTAATCGTAAATCCGGAACACTTTATGGAACCAAATGGCGCGCAACGGCGCCAAATCTCAATAAAGATGCGTGTAAAGTTATGTTTTGCGTCAATATACTTTTTCGTTCTTGATAAGTTTTTTCCAGGAACTTCAACAAAATGTTACGTAATCAATTTTTGCATTTTTAACGCATTTAAACTGCACATATTTTGCACAAAACAGTTGTAATCGGGCTCCTAGCAATCGCAGTTTACTGTAAATATGTAAACCAATAACAAAAAAACACAGTATACAAAAATGGAGAAAAACCTCAAAATAAAACACTGCCTTTTCTAGAAAAGTAACGAAAAAATAATAACGTAACACTGCACTAAAACGTGGTTATACTAGAAAATATTCAGCTAATACACAGTCTACAAACTTTTTTTCACTGCTCGTCACCTTAATTAATCGTATTACATTTTTTTCACACTTTCTACCTTAAAAAACGAACATAAATACGAAAAAAACAACATTATGACACAAAGCAAAAAAGACAAAAGAGCCGAGAAATTATAAAAAAAAAACAAGATTAATGTTTCATATTTTCGATACCACTGACAAAACTTAAAACGCAAATCTCTCTCCAAACTCTAAGAAGCGGACCGCGAATAAAATTCTTACAAAGAACAAAAAAAAACAAAAAAGATAAACATTTTTAAAAAGTACACATGTAAAGATAAATCTAGGCTCTAAACGGGACAATTTCTGAACCGAAAATCATCTTCGTCAAATGGTGGTGCATGCACTTTTGGGAATCGTGAAGTCCTCTAGACGATGATTCTCGTTTCAAGAATAAAACTGAAAATGGCACAAAAAATAAACGTAGATTTTTGTTCTATCTAAAAAATTAGCCAAACGGGAAACGTACAAGACAAATAATAAAACAAAAATAATTCATTTAGAACACCATTGGCAGTGCAAACCGTCCATAAAATATAAACTTTCGTTTTAACTCACTTATTAGTAATAGACAAACGCGAAACAATTTTTTAGCACGAAAACGCTAGAAAAAAGCAAATTTTGATTTCATCCTTTCTTTCTCCCTTGGTTAATAATGAAAAACATTTTCAGCTATACAGAACTTTTACGAAACGGATTTAAGAACCGAAAAGCGCTTCAAGGCATACAAAACTCACAGCTTAATTGAACCAAAACGTATAAAGAAAAAAGTAGAAAAACACAGCTGCGATGACAAAAAAACGCTTCTAAACCACAACAAAAAGCGACTAAAATAATATGTATGAAATAAAAAAAGTGACCCTTTCGTTGAATTTCAGGCCGTTTGTGAGTCGTTTATTGATTCGATTTGGTTTTAATAATTGTTCCACACCGGTTTACGAATCCATCTTAATCTCAAACCGCTGTCAGTGCGGATTTTAATCGAGGCCGCTTCGGCAGCTCGTACGGTATCTTTGACCGATTGCATCAAGTTCTGAGCGTTCAAAACTAGTTGTTGCATGGCTTCTTCGTCTTCGTCGGTACCTAAAACAAGCAAAAAACATATTCAATGTCTGTCGGAAAGTGAAACACGAAAAATCGTTCAAACATAACTAAGGAAAACAAAGAATAATGCAAAATGATTCGTTTACAGGGCAAAAACAACATCCAACGAAAAAATTATTATAAATCTGTAATTAATTTTTGGATAAAGTAGGTCAAAAAAGTTTCAGGGGTTGAAAAAGAATTTCATTGCATTTCAATTCGATCGATAAAAACGACTAAATAAAATTAAGATTCGTTAAACTACGCAAAATCAATGAAATCATGCAGAAGTTTTGTTTCTCATTTGATCAAAATGTGTTAAAAATGAAAACGAAACCCAACCAAAAAAGTTACCATATGGAATTTCTCCGCCGTCGGGAGTTGCAATTGGTACTAAATTAATTACAAATAATAAAATTAATTATCGTCAAAAAAAAGTGCCTTCACAGAAAAAATAACACATTTAATGCGAAATAGGATGAAAAATCAAATGAAAAAGCCTCTACAATTGTTAAATTATTTTCGGAGCAAGCCAAAAAAGAGATAAAATCTGCTGCGATTCGACGGTGATGAAAAAATCAACAAAATTCTAGACGATTCCAAAAATAGAACAGATTTATAAAAATTTAGCAATGTAACAGATTTTTTTGGTTTTTAGAGTCACACTTACATTTCCAGTAAGCTGCACAAAAAATTAGTTCAAACTCGATCATCTCAGAATGAAAAAAAGCAAAAAATCGTCACTGTCTAATTACCTTGCGATCCTAACATCGTTGCTTTGACGGTCGATAGAATTTTCAATTGCGTGGCGATCGTTGGTATTCTTTCGCAAACTTGCAACAATGACTAAAATCGGAAACACGATATTTGCTCGGATTTTTCAAAATCAACACTCATTTTTAGTTTTCCAAATGACGAACCTTTCTCATTTTAATATCCGTGCATTGGCGGGCCAACTGTATAGCCAATCGGGTAACTTCTTCCGAAGCGTCGGCGATAGCTTTAGCGCAGTCGATTAAATCTTTTTTCGATCCACCTTCGCCTCTGAAATCACAAAGAAACAGGTCAGAATTCATTGTTTCCGAGTTACTTTTTCGTTTCACCTGACGAGTTGACTCAATTTGGCCATTAAAATCGCCATTCGTTTAGCGGCGGCTACGATTTCGTTTTCGTGACTCGACCATTGTTGAAGTTCTTTGTGAAGACCGTGAGCGGCACTCTTAAATGAAACGAAACTCGTTGAAAATGAAAAAGGCGTCGAAAAAAGCATTTTTCGAACCAAAATTGGTTGATTAGCTTTCGGCAACGGAACACGCTCCCAAAACGCCCTCATTTCCTCTTCGTCGTCGGTTTCGGCCGGCGGTGGAGGCCGTGGCGGCGGGCGGGTTTCTGCCGGAGGAGGCGGTCGTGGCGGAGGCACTTCTGAAAAAATAAAGAGCAATTATTTCATTCATGAAAAAATTTTCGTCGTTATTTCAAGCTAAAACTGAGCAAAAATAAAGAAGAAAACAGTTTGTTACATCTTATCTAATCGAATGAAACAAAAATCTTGAATAGAAAACAAACGAAACGGGGAAAAAATGATAAACCCAAATGAAAGAAAACTAATTTTCACCTTCCTTTCGAGCAGCAACGCTTATAGAAGGAGGATGCGGAGGAGTAGCTACTCGATTTTCTAAAAAAAATCATAAAAAAGTTCTCCGAACTACGAAAAAATAATAAATGAAATTTAAAAAAGCATAAAATCATAAAAATCAAACCCAATTCGAGCAAAAAAGTAATTAAATGAATAAAAATTAGTGTTTCAAACGATTAGTAGACATGATTTCAAAAATGATACACAAACAACGCGATGAAGTTTCGTATTTTGTTTGAAATCAATGCAAACGAGTTCAAACCGCAAGCTTATGGAGCAAAAAAGCCGATACAATTATTAATATTATTTTAATGTTTCAACTTTTAGCACGCTTGCACGCGAAAACAAGCTGCAATTTTACCTTCCCTGCGCACAGCCACCAGCGCGGGTGCCGGTGGCGGCGGAGCGTAAGATTCTGGAAAAAAATTACGGAACTCGAAATGACACCGAAAAGTCAATTTTCTAGCGAAATATTTGTTTAGAATAAACATTATCGGGTTGAAAGTTAAAAATCAAAAAAATGTCTTTTTGCAATTTACCGTTCATATCTAATCCACCGATGTCCGGCATTCGATCGGGCATAATGGCTTTACGTACGTTCCCGACGGCGTCGAGGAGCTAAAGCCGAAACAAACCAAGTTAAATAAAAAAGTTAAAAAAATAGCGAAACTGAAATCAGCACGTTTTTATTCGAATTTCGCCAAGAACCGACCGCCGGTTGATCTCTCGTATTCATCGCCACCTGTTTAGCGTCTTGGACCATCGGAGGAATACCTGAAACAAAAATCGACGCTTTCGAGACGAATAAACACTGGAAAATTTGTAGTTTTCCTTACAAGATTGCAATCGTTCGCCGGCATTGTTAACTTTTCGAACGAACGGCGGATCTTCGGAATTGTCGGCCTCGTTCTTGGCGGACATTAAAACGCGATTCGCCAAACGAGCGATATTCGATGTGTTGTCGACCATTTTTTGCGGATGATTATCTCGAATCGAATCCTCGCACTGCCCGGTGTAGCGACGCATGGCGTCTTCTGAAAAAAGGACGAAAAAATGCAACTGGTCAGTCGAAAAATTTGTTCAAAATTGACTAACCCGACGCTTTTATGAAATCAGCCGTGTCGATGGCGTCGTCGACTAAAGCCCTCAGCCGTTGCAAGGCGTCGGCGAATTCTCGTCGAAGATTTTCGAAATGTTCGTCGGCCGATTTACTTGTCGGATAATGCAGTCGGATTTTGCCGGCGTTGACAACTTGAGGCGTCATGCTAGCCACCTAAAATCAAAGGAAAATCGGTCGCGGCCGCCGTCGAATCGCGTCGAACGTCGAAATCAGTTTCATCCTTACTTGATTAGCGGCGGTACACAAAGCTTCGACAGTTTTCTTATTTTTACATGGTCCGGCGGTGCCGACCATGCGACCGGTTTGCGCGCATCTCAAAGAATGATCTTGCAGATTTCTGGCTTTATCACCGAAATTTCCCTCGCGATTCGGCGTATCTTCGGGCGCCAACGCCGCTTCGGTGAATAGTTTCAACGGCGTCGTAATATCGGCAAAGTCCTCGACGACCTACGGCGCGCAAAAAAAGAAACGTTTAGCGCGTCGAAAAATGAAACGTAAAAAAACTTACTCGATCGGTCAACGCTTTCGACATTAGATCTTTCAATTCGTTCAACTTGTTTCGCAATTGAGCGGCGATTTCGCGTGCCTGAGGTGAATCGCCCTGAGAAACGAAAGCAAAAAGTGTCGTTTTTCATTCGAAAAAGCGACAAAACAGGATTCATCGTCGACGAACGATGAAAATCGTGTTTTGTCGTATGAATGGGAAAATCATGTTAATTGCAAGCGTCAGAGTTGAAAAATATTGGGTCGATGAAATACTGTAAAAAAGCCGGGAAAAACAGAAAAAACAAATTTCGAGCATCCCCCGTAACGTAAAATGAAACAAAACGAAACGAAACGAAACGAATTCCGACACCGCAGAAAAGTTTTGAAACAAAAAAAGTAACGTCGAAGAAGCCTTTTCGAAGCCAAACAACGAAACGACAAACAGAGACAATAATACATACACTATCACGCATGCAAATGTCGTCGAAATCGAAATCGACGTCGATCGACGCATTGTTCGGCGACGAAACGGTTTTATGTATCTGTTTTTCGGACACGGAACGACGCAAGGTTGGTGTGATCGCCGAAGGCAACGAAAAATTTACATTTTTCAAATGTTCCACGGATGCCGAACGTTTCGACAAATGCGTCGCCGCCGCACCGCCGCCCTTAATCAACTGATCCATCCAATCGCTGGTGACTTTGTACAATTGATATTTAAGTTTGATTAACGTTTCTCGCAAATGCTCGTTCACTTCGGCGCGAATCGCCGACGTTAAACTTTCCAGGCTATTTTTCGTTTCGTCCGCATCGACGGCGGCAATGGATTTATTCCAAAACGAGTCGTCGCCGTAATGAGACTGCGTACGACGCTGATACAAATTCGTCGTCGACGCGGCGGCGCTGCGAGCAGTCATCGGCGGCGATAATGAGGGAATTCTTTGTAAAACGCTTTTGTATTCGGTTACCAGTTTGCCCGGCGACGCCGACGGCCAAATTTTCGACATTATCGGTTCGTGTTTAATATATTTCGATCCAAATTTTGCATCGTCGAAGAAAATATCAGGCGATGATGCGAACATCGGCAAATGACGCACGTGCGGTTCGAAATTCGGCTGCGATTGCATCATCATCGCCGTGGTCGTCGTCGTCGCGTTGATTTCGTAAAATCGCGTATATTCGAACGGGCAAAATCCGTTGCTCAGTACGTGCGAAATATACTTCGTGCCCTGGGGCAGTGGCAGGACGTCGGCGGTGGATCCAGTGGCTTCGTTAATACGAGCCGACGACGATGAAAGAAAGTCGGCGGCAATCGTCGTCGTCGCCGTGGCGGTTCGTCGAGGAGATGGGCCGGGTGTAAAACCGTGCAACTGCGACGGTCCCTAATTTCATTGACGTTTTAGAAAAATGAATCGAAAAACGAATTCCGTGCAAAATAAAGCGAACAGCCAAGACTATTTTCAGCGACGCGTCGACGACGGTCGCTCGACAAGCGGCTCCGACTACGGTTATGCAATTGAAATTGGAATTCGTTTTTCGACCAGATGAAAGTTTCAGACGAAACACCAAAACCCCAAAAATTAAAAGACTAAACCACCATAACAAGCCGAAGACGTTGTGATGCATCGAAAGTTTAAAAACAAGACAGAAAACGTGCTCCCAGAACAATCTACCGAGCGAAAAAGTAGAAATGAAAAAAACAACACTCTTTATGGACGATTTTCGTCGTGTACTGTATAAGCAATTTAGAAAAACATATTTCGTTACCAGTCCGCGACGTTGTAGATCCAAAAGTTGCGCGGCCAGACGATCTATGTCGTCGCATAGTTGCAACATGCGTTGACGTTCGGGTCCGCGGCACAATTCGGCCACTTTGCGACCTTCTTCGGTCACCAATCTGATCGCTGTAGCGCCTGAAATCGACGTAAAGCGTGTTAAAAAACGAACGCAACGAAAAAAATTTGTTTTTTCGACGTCGTACCGAGTCCTTTGTCGTCGACGTTCGGATTTTCCAACCATTTCAAAGCCTGTTCGATTCGGCCGAGTACGGTGTGCGCCGGTTGCAAAATGCCCGATCGTTCCAAATTAATAACGCCTTGTTGCAATAATCCTAATTTATCCTTCGATCCGACTAAATCTTTCAATTTTTCGGCGATCGATCGAGCCAAACCTTTACCCTGAGGTGAATCGCCCTACGAGACCGAACGAAACGATGTCGAAACACTTTCTGCGATGAAATTTTGTATTTAATGGTCGTTACTTGATTCGCTTGTCGTATTTCGCACAACGAATTGGTCATTGAATGAATTTCCGAGCAGAGGCGTCTGATAGAATTGGCGTCGTCGGGTAAGGCACGATCAGCGACGCGTTCCGAATATTCCAAAATGCGTCTCAATGATTTCTCGCCTAAACAAAAAATCCCACATGCCGCCCAACAAAACGCTAGTTAAACTGAAACAAAATGAAAACTCTACCGACGCCGCCGCGCAACGCGCGAGAATCGGCTAACCAATCCAAGGCTGCTTGAAGCAAACTTTCGATTGCACTCTACGACAGAAAAGATAACGTTTTCAAATTTCGACCAATGATGTTAATACGACGACACGATATTACTATCGCTTTTTTCATAACGGTCAAATTGTCAGTGTCCCATTCGTCTTCGTCGTACGTCGTTAATTGCAAAACCCGAATAATTTCATTGACTTCGTCCAACATTCTCAGCATAAGATAATTTCGATTTTCTGCCGCTTCGTCGACGCCCTTGCCTCCTACATCGAGCAAAAGCGACGTTAAAATCGTTGCAACCGAACTGAATCGATGTAAAAATGAGAAACGCTCACTTTGCGCGTATATTTGAATGAAAATCTTCATGGCGCAAATTAATATCGGCGCCAACGTTTTTATAGACGCCATACAACGAACGAGAATTTCTCTATGAACTTGATGGGTCAATTCTTTTTGGCGACCGTCAATTTCGACGGACATTCTCGTCAACCACGGGCTAATGTCCTGAAAAAGAAAAAAAAAATCGGTTCGTTCTTAGTCGAAAATCCACTGGATTTTAGTTATTTATGGAAAAATGACCAAAACAGACTTCATTTCTAGAAAAATCAACCAACTACTGCGAAAAACAAATTTCGTGTCGTTCGAATCGTTTTTCCGGGATGAATTCAAAATCACGACGTACTTTAACGAATTGGACGAGATCATCCATGTTGTCGATAACTTCCGCAACGGCTAGGTAATCCAAAACTTTTCTGCATGTGCGTATAATTTTTCTAACTTCCGATTCGTCGAAACAAAGCAATAAAGCCGACGTTCCTTGCAAGATTCCTGAAAAAACAAAAAACTTGTCGTCAAAAATGAAATAACGAGCAGAGATGAAGAATAATCGGGGTTTATGGTTGCGCTTACCTCTAGCACCTTCGATTAACTTTTTTCGACCCATTACGGCGTACGGATCCCCCCTGAGCAAACGGCAAGCATCTTCCAATAGTCTAGAACTTGCTTCGACTCGCTGCAACGCCGGTGGCATATCTTGTTGCAAAATTTGATCGTCCGACTGGTGACAAGTCTCGTATCCGATCTATTTATAAAAAAATATCATGAAACGCCTTTTAGCTAAGTTAGAAGAACCTCACGACGCACTTGAACCAAATTGTCGACAGCTTTCGACACTGCTTCGACCGGCCGAGTAAGATCGGGCATGGCGTTGCCATCTTCGGCCTCTTCGTGTAAAATGACCAAACGAGAAACCTAAACGACAATAGTAGGTTTATACTTGTTCAGAATCGAGCAAAAATATCGTTCCAAATAAAAAATGTGAAATGTTGAAGAAAAAAAGTTATCATTTATTTTTAAGGTATTAAAAAATATCCCATCTTCTATTGAATGAAAAAATTCCCATCTACGGAAAGAAGACGACCGAAAAAAAGCTACGCGATCGACAACAAGCGGTTACAATTTTCGAAACGACTTTTTTTATAAATTAACTTTTCGCCCTACGCTACAAGGAAACCGACCGCTAATCGTAGGAGAAAGTGAAGAAGCGAAGTATAAAAACGTGTTGAAAGAATGCCAAGTAAAAAAGGAACGTCGTTCATGCTCGATTGGCGTGCAATTGAAGAAAGAAGGATTTACGATAGAAATGTTTGTGTTTCGAGAAAGAGCGCAGTTCGTGCAATCGTGCGACACAGATAACGACGTACGCGTGGTACAATTTGATCTCGTACGACGACGCAAAGCGGACAAACCGATGCCAAATGTTGCAAAACGTCTACAGTCAAATGCTCGTGATCGGGATGAAATTTTTGACGCGGCGCGCGACGCGTCAACGTGTACGGTCCTTCCATGTAGCTGCCGATCGGAACGACGCCGCCGCCGACGTTCGTCGTACTGTAGCGATGACCGACGACGTTCGCACTTTGATGATGGACTTTAGTTTCGTGACTGGACGCCGACGTCGCTATTTGATGTAAGGACGACGTCGATCGTCGCTCGATTACGGGGCTTCTACTTCGAACGAAGGGTACGACGGACATTTTGTTCAATTAAAATAAAATCGCAGCTCGGTTTTATGTCAAAATTTTCGTCTAAAGGTGCAAAAAACCAATCCGCAATTATAGAAAACAACATATAAAGCTCGTGCAAAACAAAAAATCAGTCGTCCATTAAGTAAAACGATGTTCGACAATGATTCAAACAGACAAAAAAAGTGGTGAAAACCAACTTTATTCGAAACACAGAGACCGGCGGTTAACAGGTCGGCTTTTTTGCGCCGTTCGCGACGATAATTGCGTAAAACTTTTTGCGTTTCCAATTTATAATTACGATACAATTCGCCGTTGACAGTTTTTTCGTCGCGCGCCGTCGACGACGACGACTTGAGTCGTTTTTCGTCGTCTACGTCAATCGACGGCGATACTAAAAAACTGTCGTTAATGTCGATCAACGACGGCGACATCGTATAAACTAAACTAGAAGCCGTCGTCGAAACAGTAACCATCGTCGTCTGTCGAAAAAGAAGTACAAATAATAATAAACGAAACAAAGAAAAAAACAATATCGTTAATTAAATTTGGTTTTCGATCGTCGTCGGCGACGGTTTCGGAACGGATGAGTACCGTTTTGTTGAAATTCAACTACGTTCCGTCGACGAAACAGTTTCGTATTGTCACAAGTAGCAATTGAAAAACACATGCGCCGGTCGTCGATCGTTGGTTTCGGTTTTGTATGTATATAAAACAGTTTTGTATGTGTTATTAAATAAAATTGACTTGTATTCGCAATATTCGGTCGTAAAAACCGGCTGCATTTTAGATTTCGGGTGTTAAAAAGTGGATCACGCCGCCGAACCTTCGAACTCTATTCTACGCCTGCGTCGTCGTTCCTCGGTTGGTTACCTTTAGCCCTAAACCGTTGGATGACAATGGAAAAGTTTTGTAACTTTTTTACGATGTCAAAAACGTATTCATCCGTTCGGCGTCGATCGACGACGACGACGGTCGGAAGCAATTACGATCGAAAAACTTGACGACTGTATTAATGGAACGTAAACAATAACAAAACAAGAATTGGCACCTTTCGTCGAGATTTCTATTTCTATAGAGGTCTCACGCTGATCGTTTACGGAACGATTTACGTTTCTACATCGTTTTAAAAATCGACGTGCGGTCGAAAATTGCCCGGAGCAGGTTGTAGATGTTTTGAGTTGACAATTAGTATCAATTCAATGCAAGTCAAAAATTAGCCTCGATTCAAATAAATTTTTGATTTTGTTGCGCGTTTTTGTTGAATAATTTCGTTGGAAACCATTTTCGGGACGTCAAACATGTTTATTGAGTCAAATTTCGGACACGATGTCCAGCCAGACGAACCGAAATTGGTTAGAAATCGACCGCGCTGAACCAAGAAATTGCCTCGAAAAATCCAACAAGACGTCGCCGCGTGTTTTCGTTTTATAACTCATCAAACGAAAATCAACGACGAAAAGAAAAACTCAAAACGAATAATGGACTGACAGTCGCACCGCGCCGCTTTTTCAATTGGCAGTTTTTTCATTTTCGACTACCACCGACAGGACACGAACCCAATGACGAAACAATTTTTGAGTCGAAGAAAACATAAGACGACGACCGATGAAAAGTAGAAATCATCGGCGAAAAACTGTCGTGCACTTTCCCATCGGCGGAAGGAATAAGCAAAGTTTGTTTTTACAGCACCCCAGACGCCAAAAAAAAGTCAGAGAAAAGGTGCCCGGGCGAGCGAGTCTGCGTCACTTTTTTTCAACATGAAAGAAATTTTTGCGTGTTTACGCTAGCAGCGGCGCCTAGAAACAGCGTAAAAATAAAAATTAATTGTTCGTGATTGATAGCGTAATGAATTATTTAAGCGAAACGTGCGTAATGTTGCCTAATTTATCGTTATTAGCATCGTCGACGCCTACGACGACGACGCCGTTGCACCGACCGTCGACCCGTACGTAACAAACGTCGTCGTCGAATCGACGTCTATCGAGGTAAAAATTGAGTGAATCGTTGTGAAAGTTTACGTTGCACTTTCTCGAGGAGAAGCCGCGCGCCGAGGTTAATTTTAGAACCCACGTTTGTCATAAAGCGAGCGTCTAAGCGATGAATGCGGGTTCAAAAGCGAAACGCTACGAGAAATTCCAACTCAACCTCAAATAAATGTACACAACAAAACACGAGCCGCGTCGTCGGTTGCTCGCTTTCGATGCTCGAACGAAACTCATACGACGTACGTACGTCGAAACGAACGAGGAAAATCAGTGAGAAAAGAAAAGAAAAAGTACAAGGGAGGGGATGAAATTCTTTCGAACTCAGTTTCTACTCCACATTCTCACTCATAACGACCGATCGACGACGTTTCTTCGCCCCATCTGAACTTCCTGCGGGCGTGGGTTTTGTTTTTCTGCTACGACATCGGGTTAGTAACCCCGAGGATTCGTCGTCGTCCTCCGAGAGAAGTAGGGAGCCGAATTAAAAACGCGATGGAACATTATTATTTCTACAAAATTTTTGGTTTCAAAAGAAAACCGATTTTTATTTGTTTTACGTTCCGCGTTTTCGCGCTCGGGGGCAAATTTTGCATTCATCATCAAACAAAATGCGTAATCACAGCGAGCTCACTTTGTAACGCGAAATCCACCTTAAATCAGCATACAAATGCAACAAAAATGCTACGCTAGGTAGTCTTTAGTTTCATAGTTTCATGGAGAACAACATGAACATTTTGGTTTCACAACGCAAAAATGCATCGTAAAACGGATGATAAACGCACAAAAACGCTTCGTGGTATCAGAAACCGGGTTCAGTGTCGTTACACGAAAGGGAAATTTTATGAAACACACAACCCCTGATTGAATTTCGTTTTCATCGCCGTCCGACAACGAAACACGCACGTTTCGACTTAAAAGACTGATCAGATTTGCGCTTTTAATTTACAAAACCCGGCGCAAAAATGAAATCACGACAAAAAACTCGGCTCGTTATCGCGAAAGAGAAACAGTTTAAGTTTATAAAAAAACATGAAACATTTTTTCGACCGAAAGAAAGAACAGCAAACAAATATAACGAAAGTTTTTCCTACCTGTTGAGCAACCGGCTCCAATATACTTTCTATTGTTTTCGTATGAAATACGGGCATTTTTAAGAAACTAATTAATTAATAAAATATAAAAGATAACAAATAAACGTAAAATCCAAAAGTGAATTCGTTGCGTATAATTTTTGTCCCTGACGTTTGATAAAATATGTATTAAATAGTTTCAAAATCGAGGACGATTTGCAAAACGAATGGGACCCAACGAATTTTCCTGCTTTCTCGCCGCGATTTTTTTAATATAAGCGTTTTCAAATTTAATTATATCAATTATTCGCCCGAAAAACGGCAGATTTCTTTCTAATGCTGGCCGACAATCGGAAACAAAGAAGCTGAAAATAAAAACGAAGTTTCAATAAAACAAAAAAACAACACAAAAAACAACCGGGTGAATCGAAATTCCGATCGGCGAGATGCGTAACACTTTCGAACGCAGAAAAATTAAAATTCGCTCGATTAGCAGCACCCGAATATTTCGAAACCGTCCAAAACGCGAATCCAGCTGCGCGCGTACAGTAGGCGAAGTTCAACGAAATGATTTTCAAGTTAAGTAAAAATTGTGCACTTTTATACAAAAATGCGGTAATTCAAAACAAAATTTTACAGTAAGATGGTCAGAAATCAAAATCAACTGTAAAATAAAAGTTAGACTATTTTCTAACAAAAAACGGCTCAAAAATTGCATAAATAAGTTATTTCAATCGAAAATAAAGAAAAAACTTATTTTTACTGAGAATTTGGCTCCAAATCGTTCGTTTTTACTTTCGATGCCGCTAAACGCGCAAAAATGTAATTCAGAAACTGTTAATGCCTTTCTTTTTTTCAAATTCAAATTTTACTGCTTTCATTTTTTTCCATTTATGTATGAATTTACAACTATTGGCGCATTTTTTTTGGTGACAATTTTTAGTTTATTTCATTGATAAATGTTACACTTTCCGGATCGTCGCAAAAAGAAACAATCCAGACTCATAATTCGCTCAGTGACAGGACTTAAAATGTGTAAAAAACGTGTAAAAATGTATTTCAAAAACTATTATCATTCACTTCTCTTTCTTTTTTTTCATCATTAGGTAAAACAAAGTTGCAAAATGTGTCATTGTTCAGACCGTTTTCCGAATCGTCTGCAAAAGTAACAAATCCAGACTCGTAATTGGCCCGTTTACTGCCGAAGGTGGTACCTTGTGGTAACAAGACAAGTGGCGCAACAATGTTCGGACTGGCTAACCGGGACTGGAACGATTTTACGAACAATCGCAAAAGTTCGCCCGCAACTTCGTCAGCTGTTCAAGTTTTACGCGCCAGCTAGCGCACTTGTTAGCCCAAAAGCTGAACGATGTGCGGGTCGAAAAGTTTTCGAAGAAATAATTTTTTGGAGCAAAGTCTAGGCGCAAAAGTTTCATCAAACGGTGCGCGCCGACGAATCGTCGAAACGACGACGAAGCCTCCTCTGACCGGCATCTTTTGCGCCTGGCTTTCGCCCGTTGTTGTTGTTCTTCCCTTGGTTTCTCGCTCGTTCATTGAAAATGTCCGAGACGAAATCGCAAAGTTGCTCGATAGCTAGCACGCGCCGCACTTTCCGTGCTTTTGTAGCCCTCTGTTCCGACTGGATTCGAAAACTCTCTTTCTCTACGCCGTCTGCCGAGCTTCACAAACATTAAAAACTTTGTATTCGAAACTCGAACAACGTGGCCGATGAAAAGCGGGCTAAACATTTTTGCGCAACGTTTTATGGTCGATTTCAATCGCGAAAGTCGTCGAAATGCTTTCCGTGGGTTTCGCTTCGTTTTTCTTTGTTACAGTTTTTGACTTATTGAAATAATTCAGTAAGAGAAAATAGATTTGTAGCTTGATGGCTGTAATCGATATACAGCCGATTTGTTGAATCGCGATCGCTGTTTACTTTTGCGAGTGAAATCGTTTTAGAGCGCCATTGGATTGAATTCGTAGCAGTTATGTAACTTGTTAAGTGCACTTTCGGGCGAGTTTTTATAAACACAGCACAGGTCGCTAATAAATTTGTCACTTGATTTCGTCGAAGTTCCGGATTAGTCGAGTTGTCATTTCGTGAAACGCTTTTCATGAAATGAAACGCGAAACTCGTCGTCATGTTGATCGCTCCGTTCGATTTCGTGATTCGACTTTCGAAATTTATTTTTAAATTTTTTAAGCGTTTCTTTTTCTTCAATTACAACTACAGCATCATCGGCGTCGACGTCGCCGTCGGAAAAAATAATTACGAAATGAGCTCGGAAATTATCGAGCAAATCGACGAGAATTCGTCGAAATCAGAAAAAGGCGCCGTTCACAACGGCGACGAACCGAAAATCGGTCTGGATGAAAAAGTTAACGGTTCAAATGGAAATCATTACGATTACGTATGAAAATTATGCCCGAATCATTTCGGCAATCAACCATTTTTTGTACTTTTGTGAATTTTAGTCCGATGACGATGATGATATCAATAGCAGCGATTCAGAATTGGACGACGGTCCACCGCCGATGATAAGAATTGATAAGAGCGCCGACGTCGATACGATCGTAAGATTGATTTGAAATGAAATTCGAAACAAGCTCGTTTCGATATCATTGCAAGTACGTTTGTTTTAGAAATCGGCTTTCATGAACAAAGTTGAGAAACGCATCGAAAAAGATAAACCGCCAGTGATCGTCGGCAGAGATAACCTGACGAATTTGGCTATCACTTTTGAAAAAGGCGTCGTCGACAATGCGACGAAAATCGAACGAGAAAAGCCGTCAATTTTAGTGGATAAGGTGACGAAAAACGATTCATGTCGCTGATAAGGGATTTTACGTTTTTTAAGCGTAGGTAGATCGTAAATGGATTTCGCACTTATAAAGCCCGTGCTTCGTTCTAAACGCGACGCTTTTTTAGTTTTTCGAGCACGATTTTCATTTCAGGAACAATATTCGTCGTTCAAGGATAAATTCGAAAATATCGAAAAAGTTATGGCCAGCAAAGAAGAAGAGAGAAAAACATTGCGAACATCCGAAATACAAGGCGCCGGCGTCGAAAGTATATTGAAAACAAAGGATTTATTCGAAAGAAATAATTCGATCGAAAATCAAATCGTCGATCGTAAAATTGAAATTGAACGCAGCGACGTCGACAAGAAACGCGTGCAAAAAGCTTTTTTCGAGGTAAATTTCAGAAACGCGTTAAAAATAATGAATAATATGCGTTTTACGGTCATTTTTAAAATTTTATCGTTGCGAATCAAAATTTGGTCGTTTAAAGCGTTATAACGGCAAACTTTACGTCTCGAAACTTGTCAATAAGGGCATTTTGCAGAAAAACGCATTGCAAACATTTTTGGGCGAAAAAAAGTTTGTTTTAAAACTTTAATCCACTCGAATTACTTTTTGTACGACCTGAGAACGTAGATAACACGTTTTTATGATTTCCTGCATATTTCGAAAAAAGTTCTTTTTAATACGCCGAATGTACACACCGGGCGAAAAACAATGTTCGTAATTTAGGTGAAAAAATGTCCTCGATAAAGTATCATAAAGGACACGTTTCGTGCTCGAAATGTTAACATTTTGTGTCAATAAATGTTTCATCGCGCTTAAAGTACACTTGAGGCTGTAACTCAAAGTTCCCTCATCGTTTCCTGTTAGAACCATAATTCATGCAAAAGCAACGTGTGTAGGAACAAAATTAATGTTCAGTTATTGCCAAAAACTCATCCGTCATTTTCGTCGTCGTCGGTACACCGACGGATTCGAAAAAACTTTTTCTCATTTTCTATTCTCGTTTTTTAACCGATTCAACAATATTGGCCCACCGTTTATTTGTTTCTAACGCGCCGAGCCGCGCTAAGAAATTAATCGAATTCGACTTTTTGAAACTTCTTTTTTCCATATTAAAATTATGGATATGGGTAAAACATAAAAATGTTTCTTCTCGTCAGTCATTTCGGCCCCGTATATTCATTAGACTGTGAGGAAAAACGGTCGACAAACAAGTTTTAGTTAAGGTTTTTCGATTTCGTCGAACATTTTATTTTATCGTTCGATTTTAATGAGACAAGATAGTTTTTAACTCGGCCATTTCATTTTTCGCACCTGTTTGTCTTCGTCGTCCGTGTCGAGGAAATAATATTTTAAAGCTCCGAACGACGACGCCGCCTTCAGTTCACTGGCTAATTTCGAAAAGAGAAAAAATTTCAAAATCTCGTCTGTGAAATTCGCCTTCCGTCTTTTGAGTCTCGGCTCGGCTTTTCGTTTAGCCAATTTCAATTTTGTTCCGTCTAGAATTCGTTCGTAATTCATTTTTGCTACTCGTCATTCAAAAACAACTCATTTTCGCTCTTCACCATTCGAAAATCGAGACATTTCGAAGATCGAATGTGAAACTTTTTCAATTTGATAATAAAAAACAATAAAAAACGTCATGGAAGTTTGGGACGTGGCCACGAAACGAATGTATTTTACGAATATAAATTCATTCCAGAATGAGAAAGATTCGGAACCGAAAGAGTGCGCCGTTTGTGGCAAAATGGTCTATTCGGTGGAGAAAATGCAATTGGAAAAGAAAGTTTTCCATCGAAACTGTTTCAAATGTTGCAAATGTCAAAAAAGTTTGAAGTAAGTTGTGAAATCGAAATTTACACTTTTGAAAGGTTAATTTTGCTAGTAATTACGATTTTAGCGTTCAAAATTATACAACTTGCGAAGGACAATTGTATTGCAAATTGCATATTATGGAAAAATTCAATCCAGATATCGCCCTTTCGCACGAATTGGCCGAAAGTAATTATTTTTACCATTTTTGCGTCGAAAAAATGATTTAATTGTGCAAAAAATGAAATCATAATTTTTTTCTTGACGTCGTTAAGATGGCTCATTTTGCTTCTAAGATTGATCGTTTCGTTTCTAGTACGAAACACTTTTTGGCTCTGAAGTCACTCGTTCAGGCGAAAAAAGTGTTCTCAATTTTTTTCTTTTCAGACATGACAATGGACGACGACGAACCCGACGAGGAAGAGGACTACGCCGTTGTTACCAGACCCAAAGCTCTCGACCCTAGTATCGTCAGATGTAAGTGCCGATTTATTTCCGGACTGAAAACTTTTTTCGACCGTTCGAGATAAATGCAAACCTCGAATTAGTCCTCGGGTCAGTCAGTCAGTGAGTTGCAAAGATTATCATTCGTCCGTTTCTTCTTTCATGTCAATCATACCTGATTTATTATTCTATCGACGATTTTCATTCGACAAATTTTGCGTTTCGGTTTTTGATCCTTCAAACGACATTTTCGTGAGCCATTTCGTGTATTTGCTCGTAATTTACTTCCCAGTCAACTGAGAGTTGACCATTTTCGACCCTTATTGACCGAAAATGTTCACGAAAACCGTCGTATTAAACTTTCGCCCCGATCGACCTTGACGCGTGCCGTTTACGGATCCATTTTCGGCTCGAATCGTTCATCGCCCAGGCACTTTTCGTGCGTCGTCCCAACAGGAAAGCGAGCGAGCGACGAATTACATGAAGTACACGCAAAAATGTCCTTCGGCTTTTCCACAGAGTCGTCATCATTGTCGTCGTCGTCGGCGTTAACGTGTGTTTCATTTTTTGGACGGTTTCGATGAACGACGTCGACCGACGGCGGCCACACCATCGCCCCTTAGTTGGTGCTAGTGGTTTGTCATTGATGATCGGACGATCGACGATACGCCCGTTTCGCCATTGTCCGTTGGTGTCGGGTCGTTTCGCGAACAGTGCCGATTCACAATACGCCCGACCCGATTTGCGTCGGCGCTTTTTCGTATTGTTCCCGTTTTGAGCATCGACGGCGAGCGATGAAAACCGCGACCGTCGTCGCTGTCCCCAGATGGTGGTCGTTTTGAAAGAAAATTATAATAAAAAAACTACCGAAATAGAGCCCTCCCTTCCTTCCTTCCGGACCAGTTCGAACGATAGGAGGGGTCCGTAGTGCATACACGTTCTTGATCCAATTTTAATCCCCGATCCGAAGATTCGGCGTTTGATTTTTTGCTCGTCGTCCGTCGAGCGACGTCGGGGCGTCGTTTTTGTGTAATTCATTTCGGTCGAGATTTATACATATCCTTGTTGCTTTTTTGCTCTCTCTGTCCGTGTCGTTCGTACGTCCGTCTCGTCGATCGTCATCATGATGAAGTTGGAAACTATTACCATGACCAGTACCGCCCAGATATTCCTATCTTCGCAAAATAGCCTTGATTTTCATTCGAACGGTAAGAATTTAATGCCTCGATCGTTGATTACTGGGCATTTTTATAATCCAAGTTTCGACACTGTTTCTATGCATTTTCGTTATCCATCGACGTCCGACTTATCGTTAAACCAATGTTTTTCTCCTCCAATCTAATGAAATTACCTCATCTATCAAACGCAAAGTTGCTAGAGCGAGTCAATTTTCGAAATCGAACGCAGTGTTATTTTTTTCCTCTCGTCGCCGCCGCTTCCTTATTTATTTCTAACTTACATTTTTTTATCGTCGTCGTCTTTTAGCCGGTTTGAAATCGACCGACGATTTCGAGAATCTACCCAATTTAAAAGACAAAAAGAAAGAATGGGCCACATCTGTCGAGCAATCGGGTAAAATCGAAAAACGAACGGAAATTGACGCGGTTATGTTTCAACATGGTAAAGTCAAAGAAAGAATGTCCAAGTAAGCTAAAATGCGTCTCGGCTAGCTCGGCTATTTCCGCGTACTTTTTCGTTTCATTGTTTACGAATCATTTTTATGACTCGTTTTTAAGATTTGTGGACGGAGAATTGTTCGATCGCGATCACAGCGAAGAAGCCAACGGCGAGGATACCGCCGATTCCAATGTAATTAGAGAGTCGAGAAAAAAAGAAGAAGTACGTTCCAATATTTGTTTTACAAGCCGAAAATTTGTTTCATCGCGTGTATCGGTCTTTGACTCAGATTAAAGTCGAAATTGGTGCTAAAAGTATGAAAAATAAATGGGAAAGCGGCGCCATGGAGAGCGTTCAAGGCGAAATCGAAGATCGAAGTCAAGAATTAAACGAACTCAAACGAACAAACGTTTCGATAAAGGATCGTTTCAAAGAGAAATCGTCGACCGACGACGATAGCGTAAAACGAAAAACGGCGCCGGAAGATTTGCAAATTGATACTTCATGTAAAAACTAACAGACTGTAATCGAGATAAATTCGAAAGCAATGATTTCTATTTTGACAGCGATCCATGCAGCTAAAGAACGGTTTTTGAAAGGTGATTCGTTCCAAGAAGCTTCGTCCGGAGAACGAAGATCGTCCAAAGACGACATCAAGTTTGGTGGTAAGGAATCGAGAAAGCTTCATGTACATTCCAATAATGTTTCGTAATCGACTAAAATGATTACTAAAGAATATATGAATTCTAAAAATGTTTCAAAGGACTAAAATGGTTCATAAACAGACAAAAATAGTGAATATAAAATCAAAAATGGTTTCTAAAGACGTAAAATGTTTCATTAAACAACCGAAAAATGATTGATTGAGGAAAAATTTTTATGGATTCAAAACGTCTCCTTTTTTAGAACTGGGAAGCGTCAAAGAACGTTTCAAACGACAATCTACCGACGATCATCATTCGGAAGTAATCCCCAGTCATCTCCGATGCGCGGAACTCGGAAATATAAAATCCGCCTTCGAACAAGGAGGAAAGAAGAAATTCACCGAGGAAGAATTAGAAGCGAAGAGAAAAGAGAATTTGGGAAGAGAATTCAAACGAATTCAAAAAGAGAAACGAATTTTGCAAGAGAAGGAACTTCGAGAAGAAATGGAACTTGCTAAAAATCTAGTCACGGTGAGTCGAAATTAGTTTCAAAAATTTCTCGAAACTTGCTGACATTTTTGTCGCCGTTCATGAGGATTAGATGTCAAAAATTTGTTTCGTATTGTCTGCTTTTTCAGCAAAATTCTCTTTCAGGCGGTGCCTTTTGTAAATCAGGAGGATCAGGAGGTGCGTCAATGTGCAGAAATGGGTTCGATAAAGCAGCGTTTCGAAGAAGGAATCGTGTACAAAACTGAAACACCTACGAGAAAATTCGACGAAGATCTTGAAATAAAAGTTGCATCGAAAGCTCGACAAAAGTTTATGCAAATCGATCAAGAAGGTCCCAAAGATGGCAATTCTTTGCAATTAGCCGGTTCGCTGAAAGATAGCAAATGGTCCAAAGAGGTAACGTATTGCGGCACGTTTTGAGTTCGCAAAAAAAACTTAAAAGAGCTAAAAGTTGATTCAATTTTTCATTTTTGGTTATTTCAATCGTTCAGGCTGGGCCGCATCCCGAACCTATAAATCGAAAACTTCTCGGCGATTATCCCGAAGATCTTAATCCGGAAGATTTCGAAGTGAAAAATTTGCTTAATAAATTCAAAAATATCGAGCAAGGGAAACAGAACGGCGAGCAAAAGTCGCCGAAACCCGTTCGACAAATTACTCCTCCACCCGCCGATTACAAGTAGCGTTTTGCGAATGAGCACGTTCTGAATTAAATTTAGAACTAAATCAACCATTCTTCAGATCGGAGTTGGTGTCTGAAGGAAAAGAAAGAGATCCGAATATTGTTCTATCGTCGAAGGCCGACGAAGCGACGGCGGTAAAAGTCGAAGCTAAAAGTTTGAAAGCTAAATTCGAAAACATCGCAGCAACCGAAGATGAAACCGCCCAAGAGAAAAAACGTCATTTGGAAGAAGAATTCAAGCATCTTAAAGGTACAAAAATTGTCAAATTTTGATTTCACGATTTGGATCTGAAATTTTACGCAATCTTTGATTAATTTTATTTATTTAGAGCTTAAAGAAAGCCAAAAACAAGTCGAAACAGAAAACGACCCCGAAACGCCTGAAATTGCTCACGAAAGCGATCCAAATTTGGCCATAGCCGCTGAACATGCTCAAAAAATGAGAGCAAAATGGGATAAAATACAACGTAAAGAAGCGAAAAAAGCTCAAAAATCGGCCAGTATAAGACGACCTCCTGCTCAAACCGTAAGCGTAAATTTTCACGAAACAAATTTCTCCCCTAATTCTGCAATAAATGTTCTCGAAATTTATCGTGAAAATGGTGATTTCAGACCAAAACCGACGATTGATGAAATCAAACCAGTCAACAAATGTTTTTCTCAGTTTGGTGAACCACTGTTTCCTTCTTTTCATAATATATATTATATTTTTTTGTGCAAAAATGATTTTCAAAACAAATTTCCGTGTTGATGTTCTATTTTTTGAGCGAAATTTCATACTTTATTTATTTTTGCAAGAAATTCAGTGCATTTTTTCAATTTAGTATTTTCAGGTGACCATAAATTTTGATTTTCTTTCATTTTTATTGCTTAAAATAACAAGCAGAGCTGTAATTTACAAATTTGACAGCAAACGTCACAATTGGACACGTATTAAGCCTGTTTTCATCGTTAACCGTACATAATTTTCTACCATTAGCTCCTCAATGCTGCCTCCTATCTGCCTTGGTTCCTTACTCGGCCAGTGGCCTACGCTGGCAATGTTTTTACATGGGTATGTCTGACTGATGAAAAACATATGTGTGGTTTGAGTGGAAAGCTTATTTAAATTAACGGCACAAAATTTATTTTTCAGTTACTTTATTTGCGTATTTTTTGAAAAGGCATGATGGGAGGCAGATGTTTACAAAAAAAATTTCATAAGTTTTCAATTAAACACGTAATTATGACGAAACTGCTTTCTTACTCTAAACATTCAGTGGTTCGCAAAAAATCTGCCAAAATCATTATTCAACCGGGTCACAATAAATGTGAGTTGATACATCTTTGTCGTTGTTTGCTATTTTATTTTAATCGGCGTAACAAGAATGTGGCTAATCTCATTAATTTTAATTAAATGCCCGATAAATAGTCTTTTCTTGCTATTTTTGCATGATAAATAGTCGAAAAGTGTCGAAAAACGTTTCAAGAATTGTTTTCCGTTTAGGCTTCTCGTTTTCGCCCGCAAGACAACGAAACGTGCGACATGTGCCAGAAAAAAGTTTATTTGGCGGAACGAATCGAATGCAACGGCCATTGGTATCACAAGATCTGTTTCAAGTGCAAAACGTGTAACATTTCATTAAGGTATCATTTTAACGTACTGTCCGTGTGATCTTCAAGGTATACATTTTTATTCATTGATTCGCAGGTTGGAAAATTGCGCCGTGGGATCCGATAGTAATATCTATTGCCAAACCCATTACAAAGCTTTATTCAACGACTTGAGCCATCCATTATCTCATGGACCGTCACGTGAATCAACGCCGATCTTAACTAACGGCTCTCATCACGAAAGCCAATCCTGCGAATCTATTTAACGACAATTTTAAATCTAAATCTAAATGCTCGTAACGAACGCCCGGTTGGAAAGATTTCTTTTGACGTGGTTTAAATTTATTGTCCTATGCACAAGTAATCATGCTCTTGTTCCGATTAATTTTTTGTTATTTTTTTGCTTTTTTGTGATTTTTGATCTATTATGTTTCATAAAATTCCCAAAAAATTTCATGTGACTGTGTTTTTATGGTCTTGTTAATTTGTTTTACTTGATTTTTGTTGTTTATCAAATTATCCATTTTACTGCCTTAAATCAAAACATTTCCTTACTGTTCTTTTTTATAAACGAATAATCGAAATGTTAATTTTTGTAATTGTTTGTTTGTGTTTTAATTTTGTTGCCAGTAAACAAATCAGCGAGCATGACAGAAATGAAACGAAAAACTACCCTGTACAAAGCGTATTTTGACTACAAATCAAGTAAAAAAACTGTAAGAAGTCCATGATTCTCATTTTCGCACTGAATTAACTTCGGCGTAGTTCGACGTCGACGAACCTGGATCACTTTTCACAACCGTATCTTGCGATTTCTTGCTTCTTTTCCATTTCATGCGACGATTTTGAAACTACAAACGAAACAAACAATAGTGGCGATTCGTGATGAATAAATTTAGAATTTCAATACTGAATTCGTGAAACTGAAAAATGCCTTTAAAATTTTACCCAGATCTTAACTTGGTTTTCGGTAAGCAACAACGAAGTGGCCACTTCGTACCTTTGCGGCCGAGATAAATATTTATTCTGTTTGAAGTGTCGTTCAAGTTCCAACAATTGTTGGCTTGTAAAAGCAGTTCTTGGTCGCCGCGATTTGTTCAATGGATTCGACGCAAAGTGTCCTGAAATGCCAAAAAACGTTCTACAATTGCAAGTGCAAGTGAAATGTGGCTAATAAACGAGCAATACGTCGGCGTGGTATTTACTGCCAAAAAAGGCAGCAAATTACTATAAATATGTTTAAAACGTTGAATACCGGGAAAAGGCGAATAGTTTCCTAAAGATACATGAAATGGGTGGATAAAGAGCATTAAAAATGCCTAAAAAGGTTTCGAATAATTTCAAGTGATCGAAACGATAAAATGTTGTGAAATTGTTACGTTTTCGGTATTCGCCTAATTTTTATGGATAATTAATTGTAAGTCTGCTCATCCGAGAAATGGTTCAGTCATTTTGCGGACCTTTGAGAAGAAATTATGAATGATAATTTTTTTTATCGCAAGACATATGGACATTTCACCAGTTGACGAGAATTAAGGCCGACCTACAGTATGTTCTTTCGAGCGCAAGACGATCTCGGTTTTTGCCCAATGAGTATCGGGCGATGATCAATTGGCAACAGTTTGAGTCATGATTAGTGGTGGTCATTTTAGCGGATATCGTCGAGGGTCGAATTTTTCGTCAACAACGGCCAATTGGTCGGAGAATCGTAATCCAATCATTGGCTAATTCCCTTGTGCTGATGAGGCGCTAATGAAATGACAAAGGGCACGGTTCCAAGTAAAAGAGGATCGAAATTAATTGACATATTTCATATTTTAGAACGAGAAGAATTTCATTCGGCGTCCATCAATCATATTAACCACTCCGGTTCCAGTTAAACGAAAGGAGTCGCCCGTCCCTGGTTCCATGGTCTTAATGGATTGGCGCCCGACGAAAGAATGAAAAACGAGGGTCGGTGAAACGAGGGCGAGCATGAAAATTGCTCGATTTCGGTTTCGACCTCGATTCCTCTCGAGAACGGCTTTAATCAGTTTGCAAGGAACCTCAAATCGGGCTCCGAAGGCTTGTCAAAAATGCTAAATAGGTGGTTTAAAATGGAAAATTTTCGTTGCATAAAAAAGAATAATATACAAAAAATGCATAATTTTAATATTATTTGGAACAACTTAAACGAAAAATAAAATGAGAAAAGAATCAGAAACTGCAACGAAAGTCTAAAATAAACTGCATATACAGTTTCACGAGCAAATTTAGCAATTTATCAGCCTTTTTCGCTCATAATCGGGTAATTTCTACTTACGAGTCATTAAAGCGAGATCGTACGGTATCGGCGTATGTAACAACCACCATGGAACTGTTTGCGGGTACGATGGGAAATGCTGCTGCACCGATGATAGCAAATTAGGCACAGGTTGCGGAAACGAATACGTCGGCTTTACCGACGTCGGTACGACCAATAAAGACTGTCCATTCGTCGTAGTCGTCGTAGTCGTCGTCGTCGTCGTCGTCGAACCAATGTCGGCGGCGCCCGAGGCTACGGTTCCGATCGCCGTTCGTCGTTCATCGTCGTCCGAAGTTGATAATTTCTTACAATGGAAACTATTAGCGCCGACGCCGACGTTGTTGCTGGAAGTTGTTTTTGGTTGACTGGTTTCGTTGCTACTCGATTGCAAGCCGATCAACTTTTCAATGGCGAACATTATCGTTTCTCGTTTGTAGCCTAAGAATCGAAGACGGCGCACGAAAACGGTTCTAAAATTGAAGAAAAACGGGACGATTCGACAAATGGTCGAGATGTTCAATTAGGCGAAGAGGAGACCCCGAAAAGTCGATCGTCAAACATTTTATTCGTCCAATGCGACGTCGACTCCGACGTTCAGTCGAAACGTAAAGGATTACTGTAGGGAGGGCTCTTTTTTGTCGAGTCAACGATTTGTCTCGAGAAAAAAATCCCATTTAATCCGTCCGTTCGTCACTTAGTCACGTTCGTTAAATAAAATTACCATTCTTCGCAAATTTCTAACCAATTTTTGAACATAAAACACAATAATACAAGCATAAATTACAAACGCACGAAATATGCAAACTTTCTGTATAAAAATGCATTTTTTTTTCATTCAAAACCGTTCCGTATTGTAAGCGGGAGGTCTGCTCGTTCCTGCAATGTGGACGGGAACGTGTTTCACGTTTTGACATTTATCGCCGTAAAGCAGAGCTTGATATTCATCCAAAATTCTGTAATACATTCCGCACTGAGTACAAACCAATTGTAACGTGATTGGAACGCCGTCTTGCATTAAAACAATTTCGTGAGGAAGACTTTTTTGTTCCACTGACGTCGTTCGGGTGTGAACGTAATTACAAACTATACCGCAAATTAAAACCCCCAATAAAAACAAACACAAACTAAACATGGCAACGGAAAATTGGTTTTCTCGTATATAATCTTCCCAATCGGCGAACATAATAATTTGGCGAAGAAAAATTTTATTTACAAAAAAGTAGTCCGATGATCGGCAAGACGAAACACTTTCCAAGTCGTTCTACACAAAATGTATCCTGAAACGTTCGCGTAGCGCTTCGAAACGGTTTCATGAAAAGTGCTTGAATGTTTTTTTTATTATTGCGTCACATGTTTTATTTATGATCTTCTGACTTTGGAATAATGGAAACATTTTTAGCGCACTTTATTGCTGAAACAAGGATGCGAAAATGGTATGAATTATTACCGTACGATGCACTGAATGAAAAATAAACCCTGCAATTTTCAACGCTGTTGGTGAAAAGAAAAAAGTCCGGAACTCTTGTTAGAAATGCTCAGAATGAAAAGTTCCAAGCATTTTATGGTTCCACGCTTGTTACTGTTCGATCATGCTGTTCCAACTCGCTGTATTATTATACACGATCCATGAGACCGTGTCATGCGCTGGCATGGGCGGCATCGTCGTTGTTGGCTGCTTGCACAGCGAACAGCCGGTTCAACTGACCAATGGTCAATGGAAGAAGGCCGTTGATCTCGAGCCCGGGGATAGGGTACTGTCGTACAGTACCGACCTCGGTGTTCATGAAACCGAAGTGATCCATGATGCCAATCGAAAACTAAAAGCGAAACGTGATTTTATTCGATTTCGTACCAAACTCGGATTCGAAGTTACAGTAACCCCTGAACACAAAATTTTCACAACAACGTACGACGACGAGCAAAAAATGTGGCAAATTAAAGCGGCGACCGACTTGAAAATCGACGAATTCGTTCCGAGTTTATGCGGCGATAAAATAGAACCAGACAAAGTGGTCAGTATCGAAACGATTTCGGGCATCGGTAGCGTTCAGCCGATAACGAAAAGCGGCACGATAATCGTTTCGAACGTGACGGTTTCGTGTTTCGATTATTTCCCATCATCCGCGAATTTATTTACGAAATTTGCGCAATATTTCGACGTAAGTCGCTTTTTCCGTGCAGCGGAGATGTTTCTTTAATCTTTTTTTGTATGGCAGCGTGTATGGCTTTGGCTTTGATTTAGCAGACAAATTCCCTTCCAACAATTTTATTCAAATATAACGTGATTTTAAATTAAAATTTAGTGATAAAATTAAATGCAACGATTTATGACCCACAAAATTAATTTATCTTACACGAAATCCGACGAAATACTACTGTAAATTGCCCGAAACAAACACGTTTAAGTTGAATTGAAATTTGTTCGAAAACTAAACATCGATAGTTCGTTTATAATTAAAAAATCGTGATTCCCAATTTGTGTCGGATCAAACGAATTCAAAACTAAAATTTTGCTTGGTATCTCGATCTTTCGGCAAATCCCAAGCGGATTCGAATCGTTTTTCTTCGCATTTCCCGCCGACGGCGGCCAATGTTTCTTCGGTTTCTTCGTCGATTTCGTAAATTTTATTGTCACTTTGTTTATACAAACAAGACGACGTTGTACGAATCATTTCATTTATTCGACCTCTCAACGCGTAATCGCTGCCGTTCGTCGTACCGAAATAGCGATAATTTTGTTTCGCGCCATTGTTTCCGCTACCTTTTTCTCTTTCGTCGTCGTCATCGTCGTCGTCGTGCGGCGACCCCGGCGAACTTCTTATCGGAGCGAAAAAGTTCTGATTAGGGATAGTTTGCAATTCGCAATCGCCGTTTTTATCTCCGGCCGAATTATTTACGTGGCTTATAAGCTTATCTTCCAATCGTCGTCGAATTTCCGTCACAGTTTTCTTGTTTAACGTTTGTTCACCGACATCATTCGACGACGAAGTCGGTGGTGTTGTTTGTTTGATATGATCGGACAAAATTTTATCTCTTGCTTTAAACGTAGTCGCTGCGCTTTTCTTATAAAATAAACGATTATTTTGCGCCAACGACGATGACGTTGGTGGCAGCGGCGGAGGCGGCGGCGGCGCATTACTGATTTCGGCCGATTGACTTTTACTTTTATTTTGAAATCCGTTTTTTCGCCAACTATCGTCGTCGACGTGCGGCAATGAATTCGAAAGATGACCGGTGCTCCTAAATTAAAAACTGATTTTAAAACGTAAAAAATCAAAAAATGCGTTCAATTAATTACCTTAACGTGCCATATTCTTCTTCGCGGGTCGAACAGAATTTTACATTCGAATTATTTCTTCCGTCGACGTCGTTCAAGTTCGTCATACTTCGCGAAGACGACGACGACGATGAATTTCGTTTCGGCGCGATTTTGTTGTTGGCGGCGCCCTCTGGAATGTGCAAATCGCCCAAACTGATCGATTTCGTCGACAAACTTCGATCAGATCTAAACGACGGCGTTGGATCGACGGTCGAGAAAAATTTCTCCTCGATAATTTTATTCGTTTTCACGTCCAACGTACCGTCGGTGTACGCGTGAACGTCGCCCATACTTCGACGTCGCGCCGATGGATCGTGCATAATCGGTAACGTTAACTGCGGTCCTAAACCCGACGGACGTCGATCGAGATTGGCATTTTTGCCCGATACGTTGCACGAGCGGTTGAAAATCGAACCTCGATCCAACGTCGTCGCCGGTGAATATTGTAGATCGTCTTTGCTTTTATGAATTATGGCGACGGCCGTGGTAACGTTGGAATTTTTGTATCTCAAACTCGAAGCGTTACTGTCGCTGTCCGTGATACCGTCCAATTCGCTTTTCAGGTATTCGTCGATGCGTTCAGCGGCGGCGATACCGGCATAAATAGTAGCTTTGGAATTGTCGAAACGAGCTAAAAATCGAAACGCAAGGATTTGGCGAATAAGTAGATGCCAAACTATAGTTCAAAGGTCGATCGACTTACCAGCAGTTTTATCAACATGTACGACGACGTTTCCATCGTCGTCCGACGATAAACTGCTCAAACTCGATGAACTTCGTTTTTTCTCTTTCATTTCGGCGCTGGACCAAAAATCCGAATCCGATTCGTTCTTACTAGACAATTTCTTGCGTTCTCTCGGCGACGGCGGTTTCCGACGACGCTTCTTTAACTTTTTCGACGATTCGCTGTCATCGTTGGTCGTCGTCGTCGCTTCGGACAGTTGATTGATAACGACTCGTTGTTGCGTTTTCGAAAAGATCGTCGGAATCGACGGTTCGGAACTGAAAATTACTCGTTCGAGCTCGTCGACGATGATCACATTTTCGTCCAACGGGTCGAAATCGGTTTGTATCTCTCTACTGACTAAAATCGGCCCGCCGTACGTCGTCGCCGTTTGATGCGGCGACATTAAGTCGATGGGCAACTGGTGAGAAACGCCGTAATTATTTTGTGCGAAATTCTCTTCGATTTCCTTCGATTCGATGTCTTTCCGGCGAAGTAGCCAGTTAGTTTTATTCGTACTCGCATAGTTCAACGGATCGACGACGTCGTTCGTGTGATTCAAATTTAACGACCGTGACTTCCACGGTATACCGGCATATGGTCTGAAAAAATACGCAATAGGTGTAAAAAATGAACCAATCTAACAACTTTCTCGTTTCATACTCTTTCGTTCCTTTATCAGACGACGAAGCGTAACCGGAACTCGGTTCGTTATAATGTAACGAATTTAGCGGTACTAAAACAAAAAAGGCACCAATATCGAAGCGTGGCGAGTTGAGAAACGGGCAAAAAATGTTTCGTACAAGCGGTACGACCGTAACCGTCGGACGCCGCAGCTCCACTGCTATAACCCGAAGTGGATAAGGAATTTGGCCGAATATCTTCTGCAGGCGCCTGGGAAATAAAGTTTTTGTTAGCAAACACTGTGCGAAACAAGTTCATGATTTCTTACTGTAGAAACGTCGCTGTGCGATTTGTGACGAACGTATTTCTTTTTTAACGAATCCTTGCTTCCTAAATGCGTTTATCGTTGTCATAAATTGAATCATTAGTGCCAAAAATTGAATCACCACCGTCAAAAAGATTACCATTAATGGAAGCTGTTAGAAAAGCCACAACATTTTGCTGGCCCCTTTTGTCGGCGATATCAATGGTTGTATGACCGTTCTGAAACGATTCGAAACAATTAGCGCGCTGAAATTTATCTCAATCGGGCAAAATTCTATTACAAAGTTTTTGATCCGAGGTTCGGCTCCTAACTGTATGAGAATTTTGACGCAATCCAAATGACCGTTCAAGGCTGCCAAATGAAGCGCAGTATTGCCTCGTCTGTCAGTTGAATTCACAGCAAATCGTCGATTGGCTGCAAGTTTGTGCAACATTTTTATGATCGCACTGTGTCCTCCATCTGCAAAATAAGTGTTCATTTTTTATTTTCAGTTACATCTTTTTCTTGAAAATTGGCTGTTGAAGTGCATATTTTTGTTTGAAACATCGATATTCCTGTTTCGCAAGAAAAAAATTCCTCGCAAATACGTTTCGAAACTTTTCACAAAGATTTATTTTCGTGCTCTCGGATTAACTCTTAGCGCGATCGGCCATTGTGATATTCCAGCAAATCCGCAAAACTTGAATCCGAGTCCGCGAATAATAAATTGAAAAAAACGAACATCATTTCTCGAACCGACGACGTATTTACGAAAAACGTTTTTGCACTAAACCTGCTTACACGAAGCGCAATGAAACGTCGTCGCAGCGTCGTTCGTTTGTTGATAGACGGCGGATTTTTCCATTTTTGTGAATAACCATTGGACAATGGACGCGTGACCATTCAAACAAGCGGCATGCAAAAGCGACTGACCACGACCGGTCAACGTATGCACGTCGGCTTTGGATTTCTCTACCAAATACTTTAAGCATTGTAAATAGCCGCTTTGCACCGAATAGAAAGCTGCCGTTGCTCCTTAAAAATGATTGATCGAACGAGTAAAGTTGAAACGCATTCTTGACTCGTAAAGTGCATTTGTAAGCGAGTTTCGAGCGCTGCATCGACGACTATCGAGCAAATTCGCGTAACAAGCGAGCTACAAGATAACAACTAGCCTGCGAGTATCTACAATAATTCGTACCATTTCTGTCCCTTCTGTTGACCATGAGCACGTCGTATTTTGTAGCGATTTGTATGAATTCGATATTTCCTGTATACAACAAAACGAGAAACATTTTTGTACAACAACAATGTCGGAGTCAGTGACATTGTTTGTTTTTTTTCGTTTTGTTTCAACAACGTCTGAAATGTATTTATTTATGTCTGAGCAAAAAAAATATAACGTCGCCGTACCTTGCGCTGCGGCGACGTGCAATGGTAAAACGCCGTCGTCGTTCGATATGTTTGCTAAATTTTTGCCGAATCTTTGCAATAAGTACAACGCTATGTCGTTGTCGTTGACCAATACGGCGTAATGTAGAACCGTACAACCGAGCCGATCTTTGACTATCGCTACCGCTTGCGATTTCTTGAACGAACCACCCAAGAGAATTTTCATACATTCCAATTTGTGCCTCAACGCCGCTATATGAACGCACGTTTCGCCGTGATTGTTTTGAAATTGAACCGGAATTCGTGTAAATTGCATCAAATATCTGAAACGTACGAAAAAACCGAACTAATCGATTTTTTAAACAATAAAACTTATTAGACGCGTAATCAGTTTTTGCTTGTTTGTGAGTAACAAAGTGGGAAAAGTTCGCTTCGATTTCTGTTGTCGCGTATTGTAATCAGTTTTTTCTCGTATTTGGGTAACAACGTGAGAAAAATTCGATTCGATTTTTGTTGTTTCGTATTGTAACACAGTTTTCACTCCATGTGCACCGTTTTTCGACAGCGGGCGGACAGTTTATTTACGTAAACTCTATTCCGAAATACACAAACGCCGAACGCGACTGAGAGCCTGTTTTACCACTCGGAATTCACACACAAGTTTCATTGTTAACGAATCGTGACATGTGTTTACTTCGGTAGGATTTTGCGACGGCGAAAAACCACTTTCGGCGTTCAAAAGGTAAAGATTTAAAATAAAAAAAACATCGCAAAACCACTACCGAACGTCGTCGATACGGCGCCGAAATGAGTTTCATTCGTTTCGTTGATCCGAAACGCAAACCGCTTAGCAAAGTTATTAAAATATAGGCAAATTAAAAAATTTATTCGGAGCATCTTCGTGATTTATTACGAGGTTATGCGCGACGAAAATAGGATCACACGTTTTTGACGGGGAAAAAACGAGGAAGGAGCGATAAAAACTATGAAACCATTTTTGGAAGGATTCACCGGGGCGAGCAAGTAGGTTAGAAGGATGAAACGACCAAAAATAAACAAACTTCTGCGATCACCGTACCGCGATGGTCATCGAAAGTATTTGCGTGGTAAAGTTTCAATGTTTCTACTTTGGGCGTAGTTTGAGCGAAATGAGGAAAACTTTGCGTACAGAAGCGCACAGTTGCGAGCACAAAATATAAACGTAGCGAAGTACAAAAGAACACTTACTTCACTATATCCACTTGGCCACCAGCGACGGCCGCGTGTAACGGAGAATTATTTTCCGAATCCAACAGTATCCTGGTATCCTTCAACAATCGAAAGATGTTCTTCAGACATTCGACATGACCAACGTAAGCGGCTTTATGAGCCGGATTCGGATCTCCGTTCTGTAAAAAAATAGTCCAAAAAGCGTTTCGAATCAATCACGAACATTACAAAAAAAAACGATTACTGAGCAAATTGGACATTCGAGTTTATCGTCCAACGACGATTCGATTGAGGACGATTTCTTTTGTTCCATCATTACGATCAAAAAGTTAAGCACAAAACAATCTTGAAATCATTTTTGGAACAAAAAAAGCGTTAGCCGAATGATCACAATGAGTCGAAAACGAAGAAAGTCTTCTTGGAAACGCGAAAGAGAGGGGCGAATTTTCGTTGGAAGACTCGAATCCGAGTCCAGTTTTCGGGTCTGCGTTGTTATTATTCGAGTCCGGTTTTATTTTCGCCGCTAGTTACCGAAAAGTTTGTATTCGCCTCGAAAACTATTTACCGTCGACGCTTATTTGAAGACGACTCGCCAACACGATGCTCGACGGTCCGACGACGCCGACGACGACGACCAAAGGACACTTCAGCGTTTTCGACCGTACCGCACAACACGAGCACAGTTTTTGTTGTTATTTTGGGCTCCAAAAATATGATTCCATATTTTTATTGTCGAGGTTTTAGTTTCGTCGTGCGCCTTGTACAAAACCATCGAGGATGTTTGCAGTAAACTTTTTTTTCATGAGTTTCTGTATTTGGTTCTTTGAAATGGTTTTGTCACTGTGTCATTGAATGTGAGTCAAATGTTGTGACCTTAAAACAAATAAAACAGCTAAAAAAAGAAAAACACAAATTTGCGATCAAAGCAACAAAACAGGCAAAAAAGACGTTATTTGAGAAACGTAAAATAAAATGTTTTGCTTCAATTTACAGCAAAACAATTTACGCGCTAATGAAACAAGCAGGTTCGTTATTTTGCTTTTTGTTGCTTTTGTCACTTGCTTCATTTTTCGTTGCGCCGGCTAGGTGTTTCGTTTTTTGCGCCGAATGTTTCGATTTTTCCATTTTTAGTAACGACATTTTGTGATTTACATTCCAATTTTTAAATCATGTCGACGTTGATATTTTCTTACGTTTGGGAAATCAACATCGATGAATTATTTCTAAAATTACAGCAAAATCAAATTTTATCGTCGCCTCGTTTCGATTGCTCACACGATCATGTGAATTATTCGTGGCAATTAGAATTCGTAAACAACGCCGCCGCAGCGACGGCGTCGTCGAATAAAAAACAAGAAATCGGCATCGCCGACGAAGGAAACGCTCGAAAATCACCACCGTTCGATGTAAATTTGCGCTTGAAATTTTTGGACGGATCGTCGAAGAACGTCAAGGTTAGATTTCGCACGAAATTCATGAAACCGAAAGAAGCGCTATTCGACGGCTCCGACACCAGTAGCTGTAGTTCGGAAAGTCAAGAAATTCGCGAATGGGCGCCGTCGACGACGCTCGGGGGTAAAATAGATAGGCCCACGCATTCGTCGTTCGCGAAAAACGTTTCGTTCGTCGGAAAGGAATATTACGCGTTGAACGAAAAAAAATTGAGAAATTACAGCCGCTCGTCGTCGGCGCGAATTCGTTGCTTGTTGGAATTCGGCGAAAGTTCGTTCCGAATACGCGCGACACCGTTTCAGCCGAAAAGAGCCACGTTTCGGTCGATGAAATTGTTCGAAAGCGTGTCGAATTCGAACTCGCAATTTCGGCAGCATTCCGATGTCATTTTGATGGGCAGCGACGGCGCGAAATTGTACTGCCATAAAATTTACGTCTGTTTCGCAAGCCCGATGTTCTATCAAATGTTCGCCGATTCTCGTAATCACGTCGTCGAAATTTCGGACGTCGACGGCGAAACTTTATTAGAAGTTTTGCGATTCATTTACATGGATCAAATTTCAATCGGCGACAAATTCGAAAATATCGCCGATAAACTAATGTACGCCGCTGATAAATACCAGTTGGACGACTTGAAAGCGATGTGCGCCTATCATTTGTTTAGCTCATTGAAACAATCAAACGTATTGAAATTTTTACGAATCGCCGTCACGCACCACATGCGAATTTTGAAATATCGATGCTTGTCGATGATCGTCGAATATAGTTTCGCCGACGTAGACGTAACTCAAATCGACGCCGATTTGAGGAAACTTATCATCGGCCACGCCACGGCTCGAGCCAAAGTCAATTACCTCGGCATCAGTTTTTGACCGTTTAAAGCCTTTTTTTGTTTCGTTTTATATGTTTTCTAAGCAGTTAATTTTTCTTATCATTTTTCATCTTTTATGACGTTTGCTATTTCTATGAAATTAATGAGGGAAACAGTAAAATGTATATAAAAAAAAGAAGAGACTTAACTAAGCAAAAAAATACATATAATTTGCTTGTAAATTGGTTAAACCAGCAAAGAAAACAAACGTTTGAAGTTGTTTTTTTATCTGTTAGCGTTTTTCGCATAATTTTTGCTTTTCTTCTCGAATTATTTGCGACTGATTCCTATTTTAGATGTCCAATAGCGCAATTTTTTGGCGAAAACGTCTTGCAAACCGTTTCAACAAGTAAATTTCAAAAACAGGCATTTTTTCGAACAAAACTGCTACATACTCAAAGAAATATGATTAAATAAAACTAATAATTAGCATGAGACACATTAACTTTAAGAATTGCGCGTTTTTTTCAAAGGCGCTTTTATGGATAACGATTTTTTGGCTCCCGGTATGTTCAAATACGTTCCATAATTTGCACCATACCAAACTAAGAAAAACAAAATATCGAAAAAGTTTTATTCTGTTTTTTCAAAAACTTGAACGTAAGCTCTGTCAAAATAGCATACTGAATAATTCCGAATTTGCTTCAACAGGTTTGTTGACGTAGACAAATATGGTTCGCATGTATTCCAAACCGACAACATTCTGTCCTTGTCCGTCTACAAATGGAGTAAAAAATGAATCATGAAATTAGCAGGATAAAACAATTATCAACAAAAAAATGCATTACATCGAGCGCAATTCCCCATCGTAACCAATTCGAGTAACTCAAAAGTTCGGCATTGACCTAATACTTGCGACCGTGAGTGTAAAAAATCTGCAACAATAAAAACAGCAAAAATCAAAGATAAAATTCAAACAGATGAAACGAACAATTACTTCGTATGTGTACTTGTAGCCTCCTTTGTTTGGATCCAAATATACATAACCCTACATGAAAGGTTGAAGCTAGTTTCTCTAATTTTTAATGAAAAAAATGATCAATAACTTACTGGAACAGTTGCGTGTCCCGAAGGCGATGCAGTTAAATTTTGGGCTGCTAAACGAGCTACGTTTGGAGAGATCGAAAAATATGCTCTAAACATCTTGAGCGTGCCAGCTTCTTCAGCAGGGATCGAACGAGTTTTCTCATTGGCTTCAATTGTTCAGGGTGGTCGAAGGCGTCGGTTAGGAGCTGAGAATACTGAAAAAGAACTCATGATAAAAGTAAATAGTGAATATTTTATGCAAAAATAATTTGTACACTGTACAGTGTATATTTATACACTGCTGACAATTCTTTTTACACGTTCAATTATCAATATGTTATGCTGTTTAATAATGCGGCTATGGTGCTTATGTGTTTATCTTCTCAATTCATTATACAATATAATGCAAGAAAAATACCAATACCAATTCAAGAAAAAAATTCGTATTTTGATTTGGTAACCAATTACCAATTACCAATTTCATCAATACCAATATTACCAAATCCAATTACGAATACCAATTCAAAATCTCAATACCCGCCAACCATAGTCCTTCGGAATGATTGACTGTCTGAGTTCCAAAAAACTGGGGATGGTATCGTAACAAGTGTAGGGCATAGCTTTAGGATCTAAAAAAGATGTGTACGTAAAATTCCCTTAACGTGATCAAAAATGAAACATAAAATTTACTTCTTCTTTAACGAATATAACCGGATGCTTGAAACAAAACCCATCGAGAAGACGATCGCAAATTGGGCACACTGCGAAGTTTAGAAAACAAATTTAGCTTCTTGAAATTTCTTGAATCGAGTCCCTTTGCTTACCGAATACAGTGCTGTCATGAGGCGGGTTACAAACGATATACACTGAGGAACCGAACAGTTTCATTTCTTTTCCTAAAATAAACAAAAATAGTGAATAAAAAATGTTCACTTACATGTCAAGATTTTAATAAAGCTTTTTTGCTTCGGATTAGTCAAGATTCATGTACGTTGTTTTAACACATTGTTGCCCATTGTTTTAACGAAAAAACAATCATAAAACTTGCACACCTTGCGTTACTTTGCTTTCAGTGGTGACTGCGATTGAGTTTATGTAGTAGTTGCAGCACTATGCAACACTTTTGTAAGTCAAAAAAGTTCATTTTAACGCCAACGACAAAACAAAAATTTTGCGAAAAAACAAATTTAACAACAAAACAAAATTAACAAGAAAAACAACAAAACAAAAAATTTTGCGAAAAAACAAATTTAACAACAAAACAAAATTAACAAGAAAAACAACAAAACAAAAAATTTTGCGAAAAAACAAAATTAACAACAACAAAACAAAATTCTTCCCGACATTCGCTCGATTGCATAAAGATGAAGAATAAAGTTTTCACGAGAGAAATTTTCCGAAGTAGAATCTTCATTTTTCAGTTCATTACATCTGCATGGTCGGCGCGTCGTTCTCGGGCTCCGGTTTCTTTTCTGGTTTATCAGCGTCGTCCTTCTTTTTCGTTCCGCTTACGATGTCATCGATGCGCAACAACAGAATCGCTGTCTGAAGTTTACGAGCCAATTTAGCCACTGGCTGCGACGCGAATTTTGTTTTTAAAATTTACTTCGATCGCAGTTTTATAAACTTGCAACTTGACCAACAACGGATCCCAGATGTTCAAATCTTTCATGTCGACCAAAGCGCCCGACGTTCCGTCGATGCCCCACGTTAAATTCTCGAGCTGCGCGTGTTTAGCGCGTAAAGCAGTCAATCGTCGTACCGTACTACCGCCGCAATTTTGTATCAACGTTCGCGGAAGTACTTCCAACGCGCGAGCGATGGCTTTGTACGGCCATTGGCGAACGCCCTGGATGCTTTTCGCTCGTTCGGTAAAAAACTAAAAAAGTGCAGTGGCTAAGACGTTTTAGAGACTAGAACAACAGTTACAGTGAGAGAACAACATAGTCACTGAAGCACTGAATAGTGTCACATAATGTGCTCTTTACGTACATGAGCTAAAGCCATTTCGATCGCCCCTCTTTCCGGGCACAAACGAGGTTCCATCATAATGTTCCTGGCCACGTTCATGGCGTCGTGCAAATTTCGCTCGATTTCGTTTAAAACATCCTTGCTGGCGCCGCGCAAGACTACCGTACAAGCCTCGGGATTTTTGCATTCCGTTACGTAAGTATAATATCTTAAAACAAACTTTTTGGTTGGAAACTTTCTCATCGTGCCGTTTTAGGAAATTAATCTTTTTTTACTCGTCGCCGATCTTCTTAATTTCGCACAGACCAGCGCCAGTGCCGACGTCGTAGTCGCGAAGATCGTCGGGTTCGTTGACAACGCGAGCGCCGCAAACTCTTAAAAAACAAAAAAACTGTCGTCAGTTGAATGAATCTACGCCGAAAAGCGTTTCAAGAACAAAAGGAAAAAAGAAAATGAGGTATTCGATCGAATATATGTCAAGAGTGATTCGCGAAATCATACCGAGCTAAGCGATCCGTGTCGGATTTCTTGCATCGACGGATAACAGAGATATTGGATTTCATCAAGAAATGTTGAGCCAAATCGGTAACGCCTTTTTCCGTAAAAACGATATCCGCCTTAACTTTTATGATTGCGTCGCACATTTTCTTCATGTCTTCTTGTTTAGTTATTTCGATATTTCTCTACAAAAGGCAAAAAAAAAACAAGAAATTTTGATCGAACGACGTTTATACCCGAAAAACACAATTTCCTACTCGACTTTCGCCTTTTTTATATTCCAACGGGCAATCGAGGATGACGATACGAAGATTTTTAATTCGTCGACGCAATTTCGGGTGAGTAACGTCTTTATTAAGAACGATTCCTTTAATGACGACCAATTCGGACATAGTTCGGACGGCGTCCAGCGCGATTTTAACGGCTAAGTCCATCCATTTGCTGATCATTTTCGTTCCCAAACAACTTTTAACGACTTTGATCACTTCGCTTTCGTTTTGAACATCGATCGGGACGCTGAAAACAAATTTTGAGTATAAAATTAAAACAAAATGCGCTACAATTGAATACCTGAATTGCTCTTTGCAAGCGTTACTGGTTTGCCACCCTCGCACGAAGTCTTCTAAAGCCATACGAAACGATTGAATGATTATTGTCGGACGCATTTTTTTTCTTCTAAAAACGGCTCGGCAGCGGTCAATAGTTCACCGGCTAAAACGCAAAAAGTTTGTCAGAAACGGTTTCGAGAAAAAACATCGAAATTTTGAGCAAACCTAAAATAATTACGGACGTCGTTCCGTCGCCGGTTTCTTCGTCTTGCGTTCGACTAATTTCAATCATCGACTTGGCAGCTGGATGCTGCACCTGAAGTTAAAAAAACAAACAAAAAAAGTGGTTTGAAACTTGATCAAAATAGTCAAAAAATGGATTCTATACTTTTATTTTATGAGTCTGTAAACAACATAAAAACAAAACCCGAGGGTGAGGAACCAATAAATCCAGCGTGCTACGACGGACCCTTGAATATCGTGAATTATGCTGGCGTGGCCGTGAAAGGTGACGCCGATGATCAAGAGAAATAAATTTTTAAACAGTTCCTCGCACGGGTCCTGAAATGCAAAATTAAACATGAAAATTATAATAAAGCCAATTAATTTTGATAGGAAATCCGAAAGGACAAACGTTTGTCTTAACACCTGCAAAATTTCGTTTTCATTTTCGTCTAACGAAGTAACTTCCATCATTAATTAAATCTTATTTAATTTTCTCGAGCGTTTTTGTCTGCTAGCTACCAAGATATAGGCAAAGTCATATTGAAGTAGACTTATTACAACAAATTTACAGACAATTAAGTTACATGAATTTCGACTCGTAAATTAGCATAGAAATCACGTTTGCAAAGTTTAGCAAGATTTTTTAAAAAAGTGCATGCGAAATAACTTATCTGTAGTTAATAAATTTCACTCTATACTTACTGGTCTCGGCATTCGAGCTATTCGAGCTTTCGACCTATTCGACCTATTCGAGCTATTCGAGCTTACGAGCTATTCGAGCTATTCGAGCTTTCGAGCTATTCGAGCTTTCGACCTATTCGAGCTTTCGAGCTATTCGAGCTTTCGACCTATTCGAGCTTTCGAGCTATTCGAGCGTTCGACCTATTCGAGCTTTCGACCTATTCGAGCTATTCGAGCTATTCGAGCTTTCGAGCTTGAGCTATTCGAGCTATTTGAGCTATTCGAGCTTTCGAGCTTTCGAGCTATTCGAGTTTAAGCTACCTCGGGAATCGTCTACAAAAGGCAAAAAAATAACAACTATAGTTGTCCATAGTTATACAGTAAACAAGTGCTTATCGTTCGCGAATCGCGCGAATCGTTTTATATCTATCTTCAGACTGCTGTTGTCGTCGAGCGTCAGC
>JAQGBA010000159.1:0-58013 GCA_034698125.1 Prionchulus punctatus | reverse complement strand
CTTGAATAAACAATTCAATAGATATGGTGCGCAGTGTAAGCAACCATTGTTAGTAGTTACAAACAAATAATAAAAAAGCTGTACATTATCGCTAATTCTCACTGACTTCTGTAGTAAAAAATTTAGTCCCAAGCAGGAATTGAACCGAGTACCTCTAGCGTACCAGTCAGCAGCACTACAACTCGGCTACTCTTAGTACGCATGACACACAAATACAGACTTTCATATACTCATCACCAGATCTTTTAAGGTCATTTTTCTGACCGCTGGTCTGGCGATGGAACTTTACTATAGCACCATTGTTCATCATTCAATCCCCTCTACAAAACTCACACATTCTCGTTTCTCAACTAAAATAACGTATGGAGACCTTCCCTTGTAAGTATTGCCATGTTGTACGATGTTATGAAAATCGGCGGGTTTACCATTCTTCCTTTCGCTGTATCTTAAAAATATTTTGCAACAAAGAATGATGTGCTTCTGAAACTTTGGCATGCAAACAATTGTTTGTTAATTTATAAATAGCTTTACATTGTTCTATCTGTTTTATCTATTTGTAGAAAAAGTCAGCTCAATTCAATTGAATTCTTTAGCGATAGACATTTATTTTAAAATTAACAATAGGAAGAAACCGGATACTAGTAATTACAAATTGTATTTGCATGTTGCAAACACTGAAGTTAATTTCAAGTGTTTTTTCATTGGTTGCAGACAAAACCCGAACATTCGACTTTCATTTTGACGGTGGCACTAACGTTTGTTGTTGAGGCGGTGGATTCATTTGCTGCTGCAAGTTGTCTGGGAGACCACCGATTTGTTCCATGGCCGGATTTGGTTGCGACTGTTCTGCTTGAGCCTTCGCTATTTTCTCTGAAACAAGAGTAAGCGAAACTACAACGATGAACAATATTTTTAAACGTTTTCCTGTTTACTTGTTTTTCGCATGGTTCTCGATTTGCCTTCAGACTTTCTTCGATTCTTCCTCCTTTTGTTCTTGCTTCTGCTTTTTGATTTGCACTTGCTTTTACTTTTCGATCTCTTTTTCGTTTTCTTTTGATCTGCAACGAGTGACTGGGCTGGGTTTGAGGCAGTTTCGGGACTACGAAACGTTTCACTGATCAAGTATCCAACGCAACCACCAACGCCCAAACCGACCAATATCATTATTGTTACCATTAACGCCATACTGAAACGATTTTTTTGATATCAGATTTTGCGCAACACACTAACAAGCGACTAACAAACGACCAACCGCGAGACGACAACAGTCTCGTAATGAAATGCCGTTCGTATTTCTTAGTGTAAAATGTGTTCGGTAAATGCATTGAGCACGATCAATCATTGAAACACTAAGATCGCAACTTTGACATAACTATGCCTAGCAATTAAAAAAAATTTTAAAAGCTGAACTAAAAAAAGATAGTGAACATGATCTACCAATTGAAAAATTTTTAATTAATATCCTCTCGGGGTAAAATCGATTTTTCTTGTTTCAAAAAATTAAAGATCTAATTTTCTAAATAACATTCTCTGTTTCCACCCATTCTTGTTGCTGATCGCATTCCGCACGTTGATCGATTTTGTACTGTTCTGTTTTGAAATAAATCTTTAAGAAAACTTGAAACTACACTAGCATTTTCATTTTAGTACCCCAACTTTTTGACCGGCATGCAATTGAGTACGGAAATGTTGTTTCTCACATGAAATTTTCAACTTGAAACTGTACGAATAGGACTGGTGGTTTTTGGATGGTCGTTCCTACTCTTCCTTCGTTCAACAGATCTCGGCTGTATTTGGAGACTCGGACCGTAAGGGCAGGAAGATCTTTGTCACGTTGTGTTGTTACGAGTTCAGATGTTGGAGCAATGTTGTACTAACCGGAAATATGAATTGTATAATATAGTTGTAGATTGTTTACTGAGAAACAATTAAATGCATTTATTAAAATACAAACACGCTTCATGAGCGATAACAAATCTGACCAACCGCTCTCTGCGACTATCACGGAACTAGAAGCCCCGCTCGTTCGCTATTTTTCAAACGAGCTAAATCTCTAAACGCGCGCCCTAGCAGACGCGCCACCTACTGCAATCTCTAATCCTAGCGCGGGAATATAAATCACACTCACAAAACATAAACGACGTTTTTTTTAGTAAAACCGTTTACTATCATAGATTTGTTTAAAAAACGATTGAATTAACGAAAAAGCGTTTTCAAAGACGAAGATCATGTCAGAAAGTTTTTATAGCCATCAGCAATCAATCCAAATCGAACGGCTTGGTCCTTTGAAAGAAACAGTTTTAACTTTTTTTACGTCTATGCTTGGAGAAATATATTCATATTGTAAAAAAATCCAGTTAGAAAATTAGCGTGCGCTATGCTTAGCGTATAAATTGCCAGTGTTGTTAATTTTCCGATGTATAATTTGGAATCATCGTTTTAAAATACGTGTCGAACTGAAATTACGCACCTAATAGCAAAGAACCTAGAAGTAAACACTTTCTAACAAAAAGCGCATTTTTGTGACTTTATATTTTTGTATTTTTTCTCGTAGCTTGTCTAATAAACGTAAATTTTTTAAAATTAACTTAAAACTAATTTCGTTTTTGTTTATTGCATTAGTTCGTATTCTGTAATACACTTTTTTGTTATCGAACTGGTAGGAGAACAGAAGTTTATTAAATTAAGAGCTTTTGTGTCCAGATTTTTTGTCGGGAAATGGCAAGCGGCGCATTATCGTTCGATCCGGAGGAAGTCGGTTTGGACAAAGATTTTCGGTTGACGAAATTAACCGAATTAAAAGGCTGAGGATGTAAAGTCCCTCGGGAGTCCTTGCTCAAACTCCTCGAGGGACTCGAAGACAGTACGAACGTCGTCGATGCGAATAATTTTCCAGCGCCTTATTTGTCTCCTTTCGTGCAAACCGGTCAGTTTTCGAATCCCGTGGTTATTTCAAATCCAACCGGCGATGTCGACCGAATCGGTATGAATATGAAACAGAACTTCGTTTTTTCCTAACCTATGTTTAAATATTTTTATTCGTAGGAATTGGTATGGATTCTTGCGTTATCCCATTGGGAAATCGAAACGGTCGAAACGGTTTGTATTTGATTCAAACTACTGATTTCTTTTATCCGTTAATCGATGATCCGTACACTATGGTGAGCCGGTTTTACGTTCATTGTTCGTGAGTCGAAAATGCGTCTCTATCCGTTTCGAACCATTTCTATGTTTTACTTTGTATCAATGGATATCTTACATCGAATGCAAATTTTCAGGGGAGAATCGCAGCCGCAAACACTTTAAGCGATTTGTACGCGATGGGCGTTGAACATTGCGACAATATGTTAATGTTATTGGGCGTTTCGACGAAAATGACAGATCAAGAACGAGATACAGTTATTCCGATAGTTATGCGTGGTTTCAGAGTGAGCACGATTAAGATTGTTCGTTAAAAGTGACATAAAATACTAGTTTCATGTCGTTTTGCTTTGCAGGATTGTTGTCTAGAAGCGGGTACGTCGATAACCGGTGGTCAAACTGTAAGAAATCCATGGCTTTTAATGGGCGGCGTTGCAACTTCCGTTTGTTCGGCGGACGAATTTCTCATGCCCGATCGAGCCGTTAGAGGCGACGTTTTAGTATTAACGAAACCGATTGGAATTCAAGTAGCGGTCAATGCTCATCAATGGTTGGAACAATTTCCGGAGAAATATAATCGAATAAAAGCCGTTTTAAACGAAGCTGATACGAAAAAGGCATATCAACGAGCTTCCGCATCAATGGCGAGGTTGAATCGAACCGGTATTACAAAGTTGTTTCCATGTTACTGGTTTTGGTTTATGTGAAAACGTTTTGTTGCTTCAAGCTGCTCGCCTCATGCACAAATATAATGCCCACGGAGCAACGGATGTTACCGGATTTGGTTTAATTGGACACGCGCAGAATTTGGCTAAAATCCAACGGAATGAAGTTTCGTTTGTAATTCATAATCTGCCCGTCATTGCAAAAATGGCTTCTGTTGCAAAAACGTTGGGAAACGCTTTCGGTCTCATTCAAGGAACCGCCGCCGAAACGTCTGGTACGTAAATCCATTTGAATTTTATTGTTTTCATTTATTGCTGAGTATACTAATTTTAGGCGGACTATTAATCGCGTTAGAACGCGAAAAGGCTGCGGCGTTTTGCCAAGAAATCGAGCGAACAGAAGGTTATCCAGCTTGGGTGATCGGACTCGTCGAAAGTGGTAATCGAACGGCGAAGATAATCGATAAACCGCGGATCATCGAAGTGCCGGAAAAGGATCGTGAAGGAGAGCTTTGGTAGAAATTATTTTTCACGAACGAAAATGGGCCAAAAACTGTTTATTGCTGCGATTAAAATGTGAAGCGATGTATAATTGGCAATTTTATTGTTATAATTTTTTTTAATCTGTCGCGAGCATGAGCAACTCGCCGACGTTTAAAAAAATGTTGATTTTTTTGTCTCGAATTCGATTTTTGACGTTCATTTGCTAATTCGTATTTCGTACATTCGAAGCATTTGAGCTGATGTTCTTGAGGTCGATTTTGTGCAAATAATTAAGTTTATATTTTTGATTTGTTTTACTAAAAATAATGATAAAAAATTTTTTCCACATCAAAAATATGTTCGTTTGAGCAACTACACGTTTCATCACCAGCTTGGGCGACTACCAGTATTAAGAAAAAACCAGTATCGACGAAGAAAAATAAATGACAACAAATAAAGCAAAAAAGATACAAAATAAGAAAAAAATTTCAAATAAAAAATCCATTTCATTACGTTAAATTTTCGAAAATTGCACTTATTCTCGCGGTTTTTTTTACAAAATCGTACGATGACTTCGCGCAACGATTCCCTCTTGCGCCAATCTCTTTAACACGGGACGGTAAACATCCGGACTCATCGGCAGGACCATTCCTCTTTTTTGTATTTCCCCTTCAACGGAATAAGGTTTGATTGAAAACGTGCATGGTGTGTATCAAAAAAATGTGAAGGAGTAGTACCATCTAATATCATTTTTGCAACAATTGCTGTACAATAACCTACTGTGCTGGCCATCGCTGAGAATCCATTCGGATTACCGTAGGCGACGAGGTCCACGTGATGTATCTCCTTGAAAAAATTGCTTATGGCATAAAAAACGTACTGAAACTAAATTCGAAAAATACCTCTGAATTATTCGGCCATTGTACCCGAACGTCGTGCCTCATTAAACATAAATCTCTTTCGTTCGGTTCGAAGGCTAATTTCTTCACTAAATAATTCGATAACGTATCCAATGGCGTACGTTTTCGGGCGATAATAAAATCCTCGTTGAACAAATCTAGCCTTAAACGAATTCAGAAATGTAGAATGTTAAAAGTACTTAGAAATTGATTTAAACAATAATTACTGATTAATTGTTTTATATTGTAGCGTGTTCTCACCGCCGAACTGTTCGGCAATTTTGCTTTTTAACGTACCAACGAAAACATCCGTTTTAAGATTCAACAAACCGGCTAATAATTGTTTCTATAAAAAAATCGTTGAAAATATAGTAGAATGAAATCGAGTGAAGTATGACAGACTAGTTTTAAAAAACAAATCTAATGACACCTCATTCCTTTCAGCAAGCAATTGTTTCAGTTATCCCTTTCGCAACATTTCAACATTATAAGTTCGCAAAAATAACAAAATTTCCTACCCAAGAAACGTCGGGCCCACTATCCGGATCGAACGCTGGATGTGGCTGAGGATCGATTAATCCAACAGCCAACAAAGCTTTCATGGCTTCGGTGAATCCCTTGTATCGCAAAGTGCCTCGCAACAACGTATGAGCGTGAGTTAAATTGTACAACGGGCCGTAAACAGTCGAGTCCCGATTCGGATAACCTTCGAGGCTAAAACCGGGCATGAAATCAACTGGAATCGTGTTGTCCAAAAGTGCACCGCCGAGAGGAATGTCAACAATACGACCGTCGGCCAAATACTTAGCTCCAGACAGCACGTTCAATAAAACAGCTCTGGGGCTCCAACTGCGTGAAAAAGAAATCAATTTTTGGCCGTCTATCGATACAAAACGTGAAAATAATCGTGAAAATACCTAAATTTGTACCGCAATGGATTTTCGGACGTCTCTGGGGAAGGAAGGCCGCCGCACCAAGAAATGAACGAAGTAACCTTAAAAACAATACACTTCATTTAAAAAAGTAAAATAGCTGAAACACTTTTCGTCACCTTTCCGCCTTGGGCATGCACGGAATCTATCAATTCCATCGCCAAAAGGTGATCAATACCCGGATCTAGTCCAACTTCATTCACAATCGTGACGCCGGCGTCTTCGGCCGCTTTATGCAACGCTTTCATTTCGGCCGACAAATAGCTGGCGGTAATCATATTAGTTTTATGTTTTATACACATTCGAGCGATCATCGGATGCAATGTATACGGTAACAGGCTGAAATTAAGATGGAAAATGATTGCGTAAAGTATGAACACGCGCTTAACGCCAAACGAGCGAAAAATCATACCTTATAACGATGTCGTTTTCGTCGATCAAGGACTCCAATTTATCTGTATGTCGTTGCACGTCGATAATTTCCGGGTGTACGCACGACGACAGTTTTAATAATTTATCGAGATCTTCCTGAGCGGCGGCCGCCACCGACAAATTTACATCGTTGCCTCGGCATAAATATTCGATGACCGGACCAGAAACGAATCCTGCTCCTAAAACGAGCACTTTTCGCCGTTCACCGACGGGCATTCGTCCCGCTTTATGCGCTGATGCGTGCCTAAATGACAACCACAAAAAAATGTTGCGTGAGAGCAAATCCTGCTTCAGTTAACGAACTGTTGCTGTTTTCGTAAATCGGCAATATATTCGAAATTTGGCGTTAATTTTGAATTAGAAGCGATCACGGCCTGCAAAAACACAAAACAAGTCGACTGCACAAAGCTGTTTTCATGGAAACGTCGCACAACTTACGTTTTTGACAACAGGAGAAGGATCGAATTCCGTAAAAGGTTTCGTTGCATCAGATTCAAGCTAAAAACAGAAACGTTCAATCAACTTGCTTGACGTCGACTCAATTTTTGTTTACCATTTCCCAAACGAACGGCAAAAGTAAGTCACCAAAATAGTCTGTAGCTTCCAAAGGCATTTGAGCTGGCATATTGTCGATGCTGCAAACTAAAACGCCGTTCGGCAGATCGAATCTATAACAATATCAAAGAAACATATAAATAAAACTCTAGAAAAATGTAAATTACAAAAAATCGCTCGTTTCATTACGAATCGTGACTGATATGCTGATCGGCGTCGTAAATACAAAACGGTCTATCGATGGTCGTACAGTCTGTCATGAATTCGATCGAGCCCCCAGGATCGGCGGAAATGTCGCAAATAGCAACCAAACGATGCTGCAAAACTGGACATCCGGCAATTTCTTTCATTCCTTTTCCCGAATGTCTCATTAAATGTTTCGCGTCGGGTAAGGTTATCAAACGAGGGGAGTTCGGCGCCCAATATATACCGTTAATTAATACGGAAGTGTACGGAGCGACCTGAAATGGGGAACATATTCGTAAAAAAATTGGTGCTTGAAAACGTCTCGCTTCTCAGCGACAAACTTGTTTCGCAAATGTTGACGTATAAAGTTCTGGGTGAGAATCATAATCGTCGGGATCAAAACCACCGCCGTCTTTTCTCAGCAAATGATCGTCTCTGCTTACAACACATCCGTAAACTTTATTCAAGCCTAAATAAAGAAGAAATCGAAATGAAACTCTTCGAATGAACAATAAGCAAAGAACTAGTCGAATTTACTTCCGTGCTGTGCGACCTTCGGTAAATTAGCAACGTCGACGTATTCAGTTGGTAGACAAGAGAAGATTTCTTGGGCACCCTAAAGTACCTTATATGAGAAATGACATTTTTTAAAACGTTACATTTTATGAACCTGGGAAACGTTGCCAGTGCCGCTGAACACGAAAGTAAGAGGTCCCAGCGATCGTGGCATGAGGCCCAAAGCTATTTCATAACCAGCGTCTCGGATTGCATTCTGGGCCATATGCGAATCACGATAGTTGTGGGCTAAACCGATATGCTAAAATCACAAAAAAATACGAATCAAAAATTGGGTGCGATTGATAATTGGTAAAATATAAAAAGTGTTCACCAAAAACGGAGTATTGTGCCCGAGTGCTAATAAACGAAGTCCTAAACCGTGTAATATATTTATCATGCCAGCATACCCGGCCCACTTGCCGAACGCAACCACGCGTTGACCGCGAGCGTCGACCATTTTTTCGTAATCAATAAGGCGAATATTCTGCAAAGATAAAACAAAAAATGCGTTTTTCATTTTCGTACTTCATCCTACCCCCGAAAGCAACTTATGTTCGGAAAGTGGGTGCTTTTTTCCTCGAAAGCGTTTTTTCCGGTTGTTTGGGGGAGTGAAATGTATTATTCAAAATGTTCATTTATTAAACTTTTGTCCGGCAAACTGACCGCTCAGCAATCTTATCGTTTTGTTTATTATACAACATATTGGTTTTTTTCGTGAATCGAGCAGTTTCGTATTACTAATGCTAAACAAACTTTTCAAACTATCTTTACGAATACGAGTCGTTCGGAGTTTTAAAAAACAATCACGCAACGCAATTTGCAAAGGCGTCGTTCGGTGATGACGGAATGTTTGGCATGAGATCAAATATATTTTAGAAATGCCTACTCTCTCGACTGACACCAAAACATTGGACGATTCTCAAAACTATGTGACAAACAAACTGAACGACCCATTTGTCAATTGCAAATGTTTTTGCGAACAGCTATTCAGACCAGTTGTTCAAAGCAGCAAAGACTTTTTTCACTTACCCTTTGTAAAACGGTATCCAGTAATGGCATGTTGTCTTTCTGAGCTTTGATTGTATGAGAGAAAAAAACGTAAGTTTTATTGTCGATTAGTTCCTCAACCGGTACCGATTTGACACTCATTATCAAAGATGCTTCGCTTATGTCTTCAGCTGGAATGGCTCCGGCGGCAATATAATCCTAAAAATTATGCAAATGTCACCAAAGCAAAACACATGACAAAAAACTAATCAAGGGGACGAATTAACGTAGACTAATCCTATATGCTTTGAAAATGATGGATTTTAAACAAAAAGATGTAAAGCTTGACAATTGCAATATAATGAACTCAGAAGATGTACAAAACTACGGATAAAACAACGAATTTGTTGAACGGTTTCCTCTTAATTTTTGCTCCAAACTTTGTCATTGCTGATTGCTGTAACTTGACGGCAATTTTTCGTAATGAATATTCGTGTACAATTTACTCGTTGACAAATGACTTTGGCGCAAATGCGTTCGTTTTTATTAAGATTTCGTGCAAAACCGTAATCATTTCATAAATAGAAATAAATTGACATCGCAATATGTCGTCAGCAAGCACACCATAAAAACGTCGATTTTTATTAATTTTTTATCTACTGCTATGTTTCAACAAGGAGCTTGTTTAACGCGACGGCGACGACCCCTTTATAGATAAAATAGTCATTTATTTGCGCTGGAAACGTTTCCCCTTCCGAGCTAACGAAACTAAACCAGATTACAAAAGAGGCTTAGTCAATAGGCTGCTGCTCGTTGCCAGTCATCAACTGAGAAACGTTTTTTTATCTCGATTGGGAGTACTTTCTTACGTCTAAAATAATTTTCTGACGCAGAAACATGAAAAACATTTCGTCTGAGTTTTTTTTTGCAATTTCGGCAATTTTTTACGAAACGATTTGATCCGTGAAAAGAGATTATTCGCGTTTTTCTTACAAAATACAGGTGCTAAGGCAGTAACAATTTATAAAAGAAACACTTTCAATTGCTCTGCAAACTGTCGTTACACGTCGGCTCGACGCATTTTAACGAGTTAAAATATGATCATCATTTGTACTTTTTACTGCCCAGAAAAAGTTTAAGAAAAACTTAACGTTTGTAGACGAAACAACATTCGTAGTTACACTCAAAATGTACGTCAAGAAGACTGTCGACATTTATGAATAAATCAAAACAACAAAAACGTGGGTAAGGAAGGCGATTTGACCGCCATGACACAAAACTACGACTGGTTTTGGTCGGTAAATTCTTCGTTCTGTCGCACAAATACTTTCGCCATGCGACCCTTAGGGCAAATAAAAATGGAAGAAAAAGTAAGAAACAAGTTGGTAAATATTTCGAAAGACAACAAATCGAAAGATGTTTAGATTATTAAATGTGCACGTTCGCCTTTGATAGGTTCAAACGATGAAACAATATAGCAATCTTAAACTTTAAGACGCTATTAAGTGATGATAAAAGACTTAAAAAGAAGCTACAATTTTGTGAAAGTGAAAACGTTTGCGTAAAATGAAAATGGAAGCATAAAATAGCACGTTTTATCAATAGGTATTTAATCCCTTTTTATACCTGCATTGTGTAAGCTCTGCGATTCGACGGTTGGATCAGCACTTTAACGCCGGCTTTCGTTAATCGCTTCACGTTCTTAGGTGATAACGGGGCTCGACGTTCCCATGCGTTTATTGTTTCTCGCCTGATAGCCATACATGGTTGTTTCTTATTAGCACCTCCGTACCTCGATATGCCGGACGGCGTACTCGATTTGAATAAAATACATTGTTGAATCAAAAACTGCTTGTTTCGAGACGTAAATCGGTGCCGGAACGAATTCATTCGCAACATTTTTCGAAACGTAAGACAAGCAGCTAGTTACAGTTATTCAAGTCAATTTTCTTCCAATCCAACCCATAAACTGTTTTGACGTGTACAATCGAAACACTCCGCAACAAAATTATAAATTCGTATTAGTATAATAAGCGTCGAAGTTGCCAAAGTTCTTGTGCTGAAACCGAACGGTTCAAGAAACGAAAAATGACGTTGGTAGTGAACGAAAATGACGAGAAGAGAGCCAATTATTGAAATGACGTCAATAGGCTTCAAGGAAAATAAATCATTTAAAAATCGACTAACCACCCCGACCGACTTATTCCCGAACTCGACACAAAAACAAAAAAGCAATAAACAACTCCATGTGTTTAGTTTTATTCCCACAATGCGGCGCGTATCGACCGTTTTTCGGTAGCAGCAACTGGTTTTGCGTCTGCTTCCCGCTTTTTAAATGTAAAATAAAACTAACTTGCAAAATATTGAAACTGGTCGAACAATTTTAAATAATGAGCTGCCAACAATGATTGCTATGCAAATGCGAACAAGCCTTGTTCTTATTTTTTTACTGTTCTATCGAAGTTTCAAAAAAATTGCATTGTATTTCTATTAAAGCAGACAGATTTGCAATTTTTCTTTGAACGCTTTGTCCAGTTTGTTTCACAGGAGTAAGGAAATCATAAATTTAATGGAAAAATAACTTTATTACAACAAAAAATTAAAAATAAGGCAAAGTAAATCATTGAAATGTTGTCGTAACTATGAATCACACTTTCTTGTTATCTTTGCTTTCTTTTTTTGCATCATCCTTCGCTTGCGTATCGAGTAATGACTTTTCATGGCGTTCTTTCGGATTGTACAACTCAATTGGACTAACAAGAGCAATCCACGGCTGTTGAATGAAAAAATAATAAACAATAATGAACATCCAAAAAAACGAATGCGTACTTTTCCCGATCGACGATTTTCAACGATATGATAAACTGCGAAACCAACGAGGCTAACAATCGAACTAGTTGAAATCAACCAACCAAATAGCTGCATCGATTTAGGAAACAATTCAGTACCAAATTGCGACGGCGTGTAAGAATATACAAGAGCAAAAAATAGAATCTAATAAGAAATCGTCGGAGGTATATAACAAAAAATGTATCCACACTACTACGTTTGTTAATTTCAACAAGTAAAAAAACAACGGACCAGCGAATAGACGGGTATGAAAAATAGCCAGGTTATTCTCCAATACCAGTTGGGTTTTTTGCCAAGAATGAGAGCTACATCGTCTACAAATCGATCAACTCCTCAAAATTAAATAATATTACAATACTGTATTGCGTTTTTTATCAAAAACTGAACAAAAAAAAATTACCGTAAATTAAAGAAATCAACAATGCTTCACCGAGTGCAACAATTATTGAACAATAACCAATAGAGTAATCGTCGAATATTACGAAGAAATATATTCCTAACTGGAAAAAGGAAGAGAGTTATAATGAAATAAAAACAAAAATTAACTATAAATTAACTAAATTACGTTAGTACAAAAAAAAGTTAGACTGATCAAATAGCTAAATAAGGCGAGACAACCGATGAAAATGACGCGATTCGCTTTTTTTCTAAGTTTCGGAAACATATCGATGATAGAAGTTGCAGTAGTTTCAACGAAGACGAACTGCAATCAAACCGCAAAAAATTAAAATAGTACGTGAAAAAACGAATACAATACGCACTTGGCTACCCAAACCCAAGGTGACGAGCATGAAAAAGAACATTATTGACCAAATTGGAGAAAGCGGCATTCGTGATATTGTTTCCGGATAAGCGACGAATACAAGGAGCATTCCTACAAAAGAGTTATATCAAGCTTACAGAAATGTGTTTCAACAATTGGTCGCTATTGTACCGCTTTCAACAACCTCGTCGATATTAACATTCATCATATGAGCTAAGTATCCCATTGACGCGAAAATCGCACATCCGGCGAGCAAACTGGTCAAACTGTCGAGGCAACAAACAATAATGGAATCACTGAAAACAAACTTATTTACATTTGTTGAATAAATTGGCAGCGATTTTCATTGCTGACCGTTCAACGTTCGTATGAAATGGATTGTAGCTGGCCATAGTGACTAAGCCACCCATCGACGGACCTAACGAAAAAAACACTTGAACCGCAGCATCTTTCCATACCTTAACATATCGCAAATTTTGTTAAAAAACAAAAACAAACCGGAAAATGTAAGAAGAAAATGTAAAAAGATGTACTGAGATATCTTTTAGCTTTTCCACTTTCGGAGTAAAGTAATATTCGAGTCCTTTCCCTGCTCCAGGTAACAAAGCGCCGCGAATAAGCAAAATTATTAGCATTACGTAAGGAAAAAGCGCTGTGAAATAGGCTATTTTGCCACTAACCGACACACCTCCGGCTAAGCATATAAAAACCAGCATCCACGCTCCCAACAAAGCCAGCGAAAGTTTGTACGACATGCTCGTTATACCACTGTTTACGCTATTTTTCTCTAATAAGAACAGTCTAAAACAGAAAACAGTCTTTGAAGTTGTAATTTCTAACACCTTAGTGTTGAATAGTGTAATGGAAACACACATTTTTCTTACTCGAAAAATTCTTCGGATGATGAAACGAATTTCACGCTGTTGATGGTTTTGTTCAGCTCATCGTCGATTGTAGCCATATCTTGACAAGAACGATTGAAAAATATTGGGGCTGAGAAGTTCATATTAGCCGAAATACAGTTTTCAAGGTCGTAGAAAGATTTACAATCTGTAATTAATAAACAGGGTATGTACAAGGAGGCTAACGAGCAAAAAAACATACTTATGGTATTGTAATCGTTATTGCAATGTGAGTAAGGCAATTGTGTCGTAATCGATGCACCGAGATAAAATAGACAGTACGAAATGAGCACGTTGTAATAAAGCGAAATCGTGTACGACATGCAAACCATGCCCCAGCCAACTCCTGCAATTACCCATATTGTTGCTTGTTTTGAAGCTTATTAAAACTTTTCTTGACTAATTTGCGTTTATAAATATAAAATTTAAACCTTGAAACAAAGGCGCTAAATAACCGTGAGCTTTTCCTACTCCCATTCCGGTTAACTGTCCCAAGAACGCTTCCATGGCGTAGAATGGTAAACCGAACATTAACACGCTGCAAATGTATGGAATCATGAACGCGGCTAAACTAGGAACATCTTTAAACCTCAATTAGATAACTCTAAAAGTACGCAAACGCATTTTACCTCCTCCATTTTTATACGCTAAATAAGGGTATCGCCAAATGTTTCCAAATCCAACTGCGTATCCAATGGACGTTAGAATGTACGCGCAGTGGTTCTTCCAAGTTTCTCTCGACTTAGGACCCGCTTCTAAATCTGGTTGTTCGTTCGAATTCGAAACTTTACCGTTTACTTGTTTAGGATTGACTGCTGATTTCGGAACAGTTGATCCAGTGCCCGACTTCGTCTCTTCGGCAATTGCATTTTTCGGTGTTTGCGAAACGCTTGTATGTTCGTTCAGATTTTGTATTGATGCGGATTTTGTGTCTTTTGCACTTATAAGGTCACCGAGATTGTTTGATTTTCGTACTGATGGCGATTTCGGATCTTTCGCAGTAACGAGGTTACCGACGCTCGATTTCGATGTTGGCGTCATTATGCTTGCAGCCATTTTCGAAAACAATTATTTTTACTCGCGAGTAAAACTGTGACTGACAATTTATGTTCAACCGTACTTTAGAGCGGCGAATTTATGAAATGAATGCTCTGTCAACACACATTAAATTGGAGGGTCTCGCGGCGAAACAGCATTTGATAGCAAAAACCTCGGCTACAAGCGATAAAGAAGCCAAATATTTGGAGAAATTTGATATCATATTTTCTCATGAATAACCCCCTCGAAAATAACTCCCGGATCAGACTCATACGAAATAAAATACCCCCCCCCCCAAAAAAAAAATCCCCTCCTTTTTGGCGCCTTTTGCGCTGCAAACTAGAAAAGACAATTTTTTCTATTTTTCAAAAAAGGATATTAGAATGAGGTATAGATAATGATGTCAACTGAATTCTATTAGAAAATGGTCAAAACCAAAACCAGTCGAAAATGCATTGAAAAGGCTTGTTCGAAAATTCTCAGCAATTTTTAGTCATTATTATTGATGTACAGTGACCATGAAGGAGTTGAAATAGAACAAACCCTCCTCAAAAATATCCCCCTCCCTCGAAAATAACCTCCTGGGTCAGACCCATTAGAAATAAAATAACGCCGGGGTTATTTCGAACATTTATGGTAATTACACATTTCTGCAATTTTCTTTTTTCAGCTAGCAGGATTTTTGTAAAACTCTTTTGAATAAGCGACTAGCCTTTATAGTTTCGTTTCAAATGTTTCAAACAAGCATTTTTATCAAGCCAAAGTAACAGTTTTTTAAAATCAGATCACTGTTAGTAAATAATATATTCGATAATAAATTGTTGAAATTATTTTAGATGAATTAAAAATCCTTGAGAAATTCTTGACTCGCTGTTTCTAACCAGAGGTTTTAGTGATATTATTGATATGATCAATATCAGTAGTTTTCTAAAATTAAAATAAAATGATACTTTATTTGAAACAATTGGGGGACTCATTAGCTAAAGGTTATTGATTATTTTCATTAAGTAATTTATTATTATATTTATTTAAACAATTAGTTTTGATTTTGATTAAATAATTTTACTTTTTAGTTTTTCTTTATTTTTTTCAATCATAGCGAAATTTTTATGATATTTCAAACTTCTATTTTATTCATTGGACAACATGTATGTTAAATTGTAATGCAATATTTGCATTTTATTTGTAGATTTAATTTTGGTTTTCAAGTACACGAAATTTTTTGATTTCAATTTAAAACTGCTTACTTGCTTTCGAGAAGTCGTAGCGAGTTGGAATTTTCGAGGTCGACATTTTGGTTTTAAAATTCCTTTTCCGTGTCAGAATCCGAAAACGGGATTATAATTTAACAAAAAACGATCAAACACGATGTCGGAAGGCGTGATAACCATTAGAACGCGTAAAGTTATGACGAATCGGCTCCTTTGCCGAAAGCAAATGGTAAGAAGCAAATCCAGCAAATTTTTAATAATTTTATGTTTAATTTTTTGGAATTTTGTTCATAGGTAGTCGATATTTTACATCCCAATAAAGCATCCGTATCCAAAACGGAAATCTGCGAACGATTAGCCAAGATTTATAAAAGCACGCCCGATGTTGTTATTGCGTTCGGTTTTCGTTGTCACTTCGGCGGTGGACGATCTACGGGCTTCGCACTAGTTTACGATAGTTTGGACTTTTTAAAGAAATTCGAACCCAAATATCGTCAACAACGCGTAGGATTTGTGCAATTTTTAAGTTAGATCGTTCCGTTTTTTTGAATACGGCTATTTGCGTTTCAGAAAGGGTACTTCAAACGTGATAAATTGGGCCGAAAACAACGCAAAGAAAGGAAGAACAGAATGAAAAAAGTTCGCGGCACGAAAAAAGCCAAAGTTGGTGCCGGCGCCCAGAAGAAATCGGGCTAAAATACGATATAAAATTTTTGTTGTTCTGTCGTCAAAAAAGAAACATCGTTATTGTCTTGCGTTTTTTGCTTTTATTGGTTAAAGATTTGTGCGCTGGCGATTTGATTTCTGTTTATGTGCTCCTATTAGTAATTTTGTAACTGTTTTCAAAAATTGAGAGCTGATTGAATCATTCAATCGTCAGAAACAAATTATTGACTATAAAGCATGAATTTCAAGCAAGTTTCCGAAGTTGATATGAAATAAAAATGTTGATGGATTTATAAAGCGTTATTAGTTTTTAAAACTTGTTTAAAGGGTTCATTTTTTTTATATTCGAATGATAATATTTTTGAGTACTCAAAGAACTGTACCAAGTTCAACCAAACTGTCCCTTATGTGTATGCTAAACTGGTTGGTTTCAAAGATCGTTCAACGAATTATAGTTGATGAAGAATTATAGTGGATATTCATTCAAAGAACTATAGTTGATAAAGAACTATAGGATATTCATTCAAGAACGGTAGTTGAGCGATGTTGTTTCTGAAATGGTTTCGTTTAGGCAATTGTGACGCAATAACTTTGTTTGCACGCTGAATTGCAAAAAACAGATTTCAAGATAAAAATTTTTTGCGAAATCATTTTCATCGGTCGTCCCTTTCATTCAGTAGGAAAACGAGTCGCAATGGCTTGGTTAGTTGGATTCGGAAATCACGCCGATGGTCAGTTGGGATTAGGTGGCTTGGATGATTATTATGTGACGTTGGCTAAACGTTTGAACGGATTCGATCGTTCTTCGGATGTGGTTCAAGTCGCTTGCGGCGCCAAACATTCACTTTTTTTAATCGTTGATGGAACAGTTTGCGCTTGCGGAAATAACGATAACGGGCAGTTGGGACACGAAGGACCGCGAAGAAAACCATGTAAATCAACACATTATTTGTCTCGCACTTGCTTCGTGCCCGTCAGTTTTTCAATTCAATCGGAAAACCGACGAAAGTTACGTTTAAAATATCGACGTTTTGCAGATATGATACCGGAATTGCGTGGAATTAAAATCTGTCACGTTTCTTGCGGCGCCATGCACAGTTTAGCGTTAAGCGACGACGGACACGTGTATTCTTGGGGATCTAACGAATTCGGCCAATTGGGCAATTGCACGAAGAACACCAACGCAGTAGCTCATCCGAGGTATTTTATTTCGTCTGATCATTAACTAACTCCGTCATTTTGGTAAACATATCATTGATCGAGCAATGGGCGCGGATATGACTTAAGGCGAGGACAAATAACGAGCGAAATTTCCTCAGTGTCCAAAATTGATTTTCATGTATAAATTTAAATTTCAGTGAAATAAATTTAACAAACGTCGTTCAAATTGTCACTGGAGGTTATCACACTTTGGCGCTTGCCTCTGGTAAATAAATTGCGTTTTGAGCTTGTTTTATTTCTTATTGTATGAAATCGCTTTTAGACGGAAAACTATATTCTTGGGGTCGTAACCATCAGAGCCAACTCGGTTTGGGTCATAATAGAAACGAATTCGTTCCGAAAGAAGTTCGAAGTTTAAACGGGTTAACGCTACGCTGCATGGCAGCTGGTGAATTTCATTCAATCATTTTGTCGGTGTCCGGCGCCGTTTATAGTTGGGGTTATAACGAGTAAGTTGTACTTTTTAAGAATCAAATTCGAGGTGAAATTATTTTGTGACTAGCTAGAATTAGTTTCTTACAGCCTACACAATAATACCGAATTTCAGATTCAATTTCCTGACATCTATACTTATAAAATATATATATACAGTTACGAAACTTTTTATGTCTACTTCCATAAGAAACTAAAACGTTTTTTTCTCTTTGTTTTCAGATTTGGTCAACTTGGAGTCGGTGATATTACCAGTAAGAAACTATGTCAGTTCTTTTAAAAGCAATTTTTAATTCTAAGTTTTTTGCATAGAAAAAACGTTTCCGACTCAAGTCAAAAGCTTAAGGAATCAAACCATTACTTCGATTATTTGCGGCGATCATCACTCGACTGCATTGACTGAAGTATGATTTAGCGTTAGCGAATTGGGATGTCTTTTCTTGATTCTCAAAATTATCCGCTTAGGATGGAAGGCTGTTCACTTTCGGAGCGGGCACGTACGGGCAACTAGGGCATGGTAATCAAAAAAATGAATTCATGCCCAAACAAGTTATGGAATTGACTGGTTCCAAAGTTACCGACATTGCTTGCGGTCGGTACGTTGATTTGTTTTTTCCTTTCTTCTTCGAATTCAAATTACGTTAGATTTATTTTACTTTTGTCATAAAATCGGACACGTTTCAGGTGTCATACTTTGGTCATTGCGGGTAGAAAATTGTATTCATTCGGTCTCGATGGTAGTGGACAACTTGGTTTGAATAAGCTCAGCAAGTTAACGCCGACTTTCGTTTCGTTGGGTTCAAATTGTGCAATGGTTTTTGCCGGCGGAGATCATTCATTTGTCCTTTGTTCGAAATCGGTGAGGACGGGTTTCGTTTCACCTCAAGAATTTTCATTTCCATCGTTCAATGAAGTTTCGGTTGAAATTTCTAGGAAAATTTCAAAATTTCTAGTCCATTGTTCGACCCTAGAGGTGTCAAATATTTAAACTCGACGCGATTGAAGGAATTATTGAAGAAAGACTTAGTTACGATAACGCAGTAATTGTAGTTATAAAATGTATTCACTGGTGGGTTTTTTATTGTATTTTTTCGTTTTGAGAGAACTCGAATCGATTTTCTCGAGCGCAGCTTGCTTAAACGGTTCATTTTTGCGACCAGACTGTTCACACTTTGGAGCCAATAAACATAATTGCGGCGTCGATATGGATGACGTTTTGGCCAGTTTCGAAATGCTCAATGAATCGAGATATAGTGAAAAGTTGATAGGAACGGTATCATTAAAGCATATTTTACGTTCGGAACAACTCTAAATTCGCCCATTTTCGAGTTTAAGATACACAACTGTGTGGAACGAAAATTGATTCCTCACGAGATAACGAACGAACCACCCGATATCGAAACAATACGAATATTTATTATTTTGCCTTGGTGTCCAGTTTTTTCGCGGCCCGAACATTATAAAACTTTACACGTTCCTTTCGCCTCCGCTTTATTATCGTTACGACAGATTGTGATTCAAATAATTGGTCAGCTTGTTGTTCTAAAAACGCAGTTTTTGTTTTCTATGTTGTTGCCTATGCATTTCAGAGCATTGGTGGAAATCTTTCGAAATTCGACACTTTAATCGAATTTTGAAAGTGCGAAGAGTAGAGTAGTGTTTGTGTTCTTAATACTTTTTCACGAGTTCATTTCTTGAAGGTATTTAAACAAGTGGTCGTTTATATTTTAAATTTACCTCAACTCAATTTTAATGACCTCAAGTCGGCGGCTGAGGTGAAATTTCAGAAACTTATAAAATATTTTGTTCCGTTTTCAAAAATTGACCTGTTTTTTTAGATTGCTGTTAGAGAACAAGGTCTGAAAATGTGTTTAGAAATTTTGTTGCGGTTAAATAAGGTTTGAACCATTTTACTGTTTCAGTTTGAACACACGTTGCAAATTTATGTTTGTAGATTAATTCCGATACGAAGAAATTATCTTTTTCGAGTTTTTATGTTGACGAATTGAACGAAAAAATGGATATTGCCGAATCTTACGTTCGTTGGGCATATCTGAAACGAGTAAATTTTATGGTCAATAATTATCAAATTCATGAATTAAATTCGTTTCGTTTTAGGATGATCCGTCTAGTTTTTCAATCTGTAACTATCCATTCGTTTTTAATGCCGCTGCGAAAACGAAACTTCTCGTTGTCGACACGAACATCCAAATTCAGGTGATTTTTTGCCAGTTTTTGGGAACAATCGAGGTCGAGGTTGAATTGCATTTCACGTTTAGATCTCCGTAAATCAAACACAGCAATGGAACATTCAACAATTGTTTACGGCAGCCGGTCCATTAATGAATCCGTTTTTCGTTCTACAAGTATCTCGCGAGAACATCGTTCACGATACGATCACGCAACTTTTGTCGGTAGATCCTTTGGAATTGAGAAAACCTTTGAAAGTAAACTTCGATCGATTTTTGCAATGGAAGATGATGAATTTTTAATTAATTCAGGTTGAATTGAGAGGAGAAGAAGCCGAAGATTTGGGAGGTGTGAAAAAAGAATTTTTTATCAATCTTTTTCAAGAATTATTAAACGCCAAATATGGAATGTTTGTCGAATATCCCGAAACAAGATACATATGGTTTATGGACAAGAACATGTTTATCGAAGAAGAAGTCGATTTTCTTTTTCCACGCGTTTCCTTTCTGATTCCGTTTTTATTTCATCTATTTTTTTAGTCGAATTATCAGTTGGTGGGCATTTTATGCGGATTAGCTATTTATAATAGTATGACGGTGGCTTTACCTTTTCCATTGGCTTTGTATAAAAAAATTTTATCTCATCCAACGACATTGGAAGATCTCAAAGAATTTAGTCCGACCGAAGGGCGGTTAGTTCCAGAAAATTGTAATATTTCAAGATTTTTTTTATATTTTTACTTTTCGCATTTGAAGCTCGTTGGAAAATATGTTGGATTACGAAGGCGACGATTTCGAGGATGTTTTCGCATTAAATTTCGAAGTAAACAACGAAACAAGTTTTAGTCGCTCATTACGAAACAAATTGCGATTTATGGTCGAATTTGTAGGTATCAATTTCGTCTTTCGATGAAACGAAAAATATAGAATTGAAACCCGGCGGAAAGACAATTCCAGTCGTTAAGTCGAACCGTCAAGAATACGTGGATCTCTACGTCGATTATAAACTAAATAAAAGCGTCGAAATTCAATTCAAGGCATTCAATGCCGGATTCCACAGAGTGGTCGTTAGTAGGATTTTGAGCTTTTTTCAACCACTCGAATTAATGGAAATGGTTATCGGAAATGAAATGTACGACTGGGATGAGTTTGAAAAGGTGACAAAAAATTAAGATTCAGGTTTGTAACGCGTTTCTTGATACGTGTTTTCATTCAGAATACTCTATATAAAGGAGAATATTGGCGTTATCATCCGACGATTAAAATATTCTGGGATGTATTTCGATCGTTTAATATCGAACAGCGAAAGAAGTTTTTGTTATTTTTGACTGGTAGCGATCGTATTCCGTTGTTAGGAATGCAAGAAGTTAAAGTATCTGTCGAAATTTGTTGAATTCAAGTCGTTTCTATGAAACACGTTTTGTTTTATTTTAGATGACCATTCAACCAACGAGCAGTGGTAATAATTATTTTCCCGTTGCTCATACTTGCTTCAATCTTTTGGATTTGCCTAAATACGAAAGTGAAATCGTTTGTCGTTCTAAATTGCTGGAAGCCATTGAACATTCGCAAGGATTTACTTTAGTGTGAAGAAATGTGTTTTTATTCGGTGCTAAAACGTTTACGATTTTTCTGTGATTTTAACGAAAATTTTTACTAACGGTTTATCGTTAGAGCGTTTACAAATGTATACATATATTCCAGTCGCCTTACGGATTTTAACTGTTAATTTCGTTTTTATGTGTTTCACGGTTTGTCTTTCGCAATTTTTCTTAATAAAAAATCACTCCCAAAAATTTTTGTAGCTATTAAAACCGAGAATGTTACGAAGCAACTGCTCTCGAATGAAAACGAGTAAAAAATGGAACGGCATCATTTTACATTTTGAATGCGCAAATTCACTGTAGACAAGTAGTATACCCTAGTACAAAAATCTTTTATTAGTAACAGAATTATAAAATAACTAGTAACCATTTGTATTACAAGCACAAAATGTAAATGACAAGTTTTATAACGTGAAGCAACAATTTTGATATAGATTTGATTAAAAATCCGTCAAAATTAAACAGTAGACACAGTCATTCGTCGAGCTGTCAGCGAATCTAGGAGTATCATGGAATCGGCCGATCGCTTTTTTCCAGTAGCTGAATTGTTCATCGGAAGCAAAAGGTGATCGATCTGAACGGGCGATCGACGTACGACGTACCTCGGTTTTCTCGAGCCGAATTTCGAAAAACCGTCGCAAAAATGAACGCTGCAGTCGAAGCAACCTGTGGTTTTTGGTTCGTTATCTTGACTTTCAAATTCTTCTTCTCGATTATGTTCGTTTCGCTTGTTGGTCAAAGTAACGCCACCGCCAACACCGACCACTGTGTCACCTTTCACGCTGAAGCAAATAAATAAACGGTTATTGGTGAAAAAGGATGTAACACGAAGGATGTAACACGAACTTTACCTTCCATTTGGTGTTTCAGCAAGATCATCGTCGGAGAAACCTTGCAACAATACAGTCGGTTGTTGAGTTTTATTGGCGTCTGTATCGGCGTTTGTCGCCATGAAACGTAAAACGAACAAATTGACCGCCGCCGAAAAAATTGCCAATCCGAACAAAATGAATAATAAACTGAAAATTATGTACGCATATTTGTCGTACATTCCTTGTTTCTGCATCGCCACATAATCGCCAAATCCAATTGTTGTTAACGTAATGTAGCAGTAATAAAAAGCCTCGAATGGCGACCAATTTTCGTATCTTAAAAAACCAAATTACGCTAAGAAAGTGAGAAACAGTGAGAATTTTGTGAACGTTATTCTTTTCAAGTTTACTCGTTGAACAAATAAGTTCCAAAAATGATCACGGTTGTACCCAACGTACCGCTGACCATGATCATGTTACTTTGCGACACTTCGGTAAATTTCATTCGGAAACATTTCTTAAATTTTGCCAATACGTAAGCAATTAATGTATTCAAACGTTCGCCGATGCTTTGAAACATGACCAAATTTAACGGTATACCGCACAATGCGTACGACATGCAGAACATTTTTCCCAAACGTGTAGCCGGCGTTGAGTGACCATAGCCGACGGTCGTAATGACCACCGTAGCAAAATAGAAAGCACCGGTGAATTTCCATTGTTGGCCAGCTTTTTGAGCAATGGACTTGTGAACGACCATTTCGAGAACTTTGAAATCGTCAGTCGTAAAATTGTATTTCTTTTTCATTTTGTCTTTCATCATTTCTACCAATTCGCGTTTTTTCATGTCGTTTTCAGACTCTAAAGCGTCGAAAACCGCTGCACCGATCATCAAATACGTTAACGTACACACAATTAACGATAAAGCACGAATGTTTTTTCTATGCATCGAAAGCATGATAATTAAAAAGATATAATAAAATCAAACATTCGACAAGAACTTATTATAATTTTTAGTCAAATTTGGAAAAATTAGCAATACTAAATATGCGGATAAAAATGCGGTTGAAAAATAAAGCGTCAAGGAAAAAGCGAACTGCTTCCATGAAGCTCGTCTTGCGTTGGAACAAGCTCGGGAAAGAGAAGAATCAATAATGTGCACGCTTCTCGAGGGATTTTTCATTAAATCGCCATGATGTAATACGAAACATGAATATTTTTGCTATTCAAATGGTGAACGCATCCATTAAAAAGAAACAAATTTTTTAGATTGTCAAAAGTTTAGCTACGTGTATCCGAAATGCTGCGGGGTCCGAATGCATACAACAGCAAGTGGAGTAGTTAGTTGTTCACATAATTCATTTTTTTGTTTCGCGCAGTTTTAACTTTTTTAATCTAACTTTTTAGCAATCACTCAATTAAATTTTTAGAAAGGAATTTTTAGAATTTTAGAATCCGAGAACCAAATTTGTGTCAGGCATGGAAACGTTAGTCATTTTTCACTTTGACTGGAGTTCGTTTTACACACAATATAGAGCAGTAGCATTACGGTTGTAACGAGTAATACAGATTATGGCAATGTTTATAACAAGTATTACAGAACGGTGTATAGTTTTAAACACAAAAATTATAGTTGTTTTTACTGTTCAGTCGTTTTCATTCCTCGGATCGGACCTTCGCGTAGTTGTTTATTTATTGTCACAATAGCTTCCGCTTCAAGTTTTCGTATGTCTTCCATCGTCAAATCAATCCACTGATCCATTGAACACAAAACCTGTCGTTGAAACAATCTGAACAGTTTCGGATACTGTTTAACCATGTAATTCTCCATTCTCTCGGACATCATCACCCAATTACATTCGACGAAAACGAGTTTATAGCAACACATCACCGGTTCGCATGTTTCTTTCCAATCGGTATCCACGATCGGGCCACGGCCCGTTTTCTCACTGTGGAACTTTGTCGGATCTTCGCTTTCTTTATAGTCGGCTTTATCAATTTTGTCGTTGACGATATCCAAATGAATCACCTCGCGTTTCGTCAGCATTTCCAGTGGTAAATTGAGTGCATTTTCGGTTTCGCCGCGGTCTGCTAAATGCATGGTTTCTACGTACATTGTGAACTTTTCGGGCGTCATACCTGGTTTTATTTCGACTCGACAATACGGAAACGCGTTGTATGCTTTTTCTTCGGCGGTGCACGACTTTTCGGAAACAATCGCTCGAACGAAACCCGGTACTTTGTTCTTCATGTGATAAGTTTTACGCGTGAATTGACCGCTCGTGTACTTGCCATCGAACAAAGGGTAATTGTTATACGGACGATTCGTGTGCCATTCTACGCCGTTTTCTCCACCTGTCTCTCGTTTACTAATTTCGATAACGTTGTACAACTGACCAATTTTATATTCGTCCAAAGACATCGGCAAAACAATCCGGAATTCTCTGATGATTGTCATTTTATTAATCTGTTAAGTTTGTGTAGTGAACAAAATACCGACCGCACCAGGCGGAACAAAGTTTAGTAAGCAAATGTTGCAAAGCGACGAATAAATTACACTTCCAGAACACAACACATATCACGAAATCAAGAAAGTACAGTATTGATTTACCACAATCTTATACAGTAATCATGCGGCCGATTTCCGGTCTATGGCGTTTCGTTTCGTTCGTTTCGTTCGTTCAGAAGAAATAATTGACTTTGAAAGAAAATACTGTACCTTGTGTGATCGATTTGTCAAAATTTCTTATGCTTTTCGTTTTTAATTATGTAAGTCAGTAGATAACATGGTCAGAGATAACATGGTACAGTTGACCGATTTTATATTCTTCCAACGACATCGGTAGAACGACACGAAATTCTCTGACAATTTTCATTTTATTTACTGATGATTAGTAGAGTGAAGCAAAAACAGAACAACAAAATGCGTCTACCAATCACATAAGCAACAATGTGACTTTTCGTGAATTCAAAAAGCATGTATCTTGAGGGATATAATGAGATTATAGTCAGGCTTGGTGTGTCCGTCATTAATTGATTAAATAAAAATTAAATAAAAGGGGATCTAAAATAGTATTGCATGCTTTGAATTTCCAGTTTCCAAAAAGCGTTAGAACTATATAATTCAATCTTTTCTTTCATTGCAACAAACAACCAAAAACGAAGACAAGATCATTAAAACAATAAGTTGTGTTCTTTTGTTTCGTCTTAAAACCCCAGCAACAACATGCATGACAAATTCCCAGTACTGCCGTCACAGCAGCGTTTGTTTTGATGCGAAGCGGTTGGGTGTCTTTTCAGCTTCAAACAATCAAATAAATAAAGTAAGATTGTTTTTCATTTTGAAATAGAAATCTTTCGAAACTCCGTTTTCAGCATGGCGAAACAAACTTCGTACGCGACCGACAAAAAAGCTGATTCCAATCAATGTAAGCAAGGTCAAGATTTACCACCGAATGTTTCACATCACGCTCCTTACGAGTCGTGGTCGACGGACAAATTTTCGAAATGGTGCGGTGTACCGAACAATTGGGACCAAGAACATTTACCACACAACAATTTACGAAATCCGGCAGTCGAAAATAACGATGCACGCTTCTCGCGGAAAAATGCAACCGACCCTGAACAAATGAAACGACGCAAAGATATCACAAATGCGATGGTCGCGAAAATTACTCAAAACAAATGTCGAACTACCGAGGAACTGATTGAAAAATTGAAATCGATGGAAGGACAGAAAAAACGTTAAATTAATTTACTGTTGTTAATTTGTATTTTTAATGTTTTATACTCGGTTGTGGTCACGGTTTTGTAAAACTAACATTGTCAGATCGAAATCTCAGATACTCAGATACCTGTTCGATAATGAAATCGAGAATGTCTAAAAACGAAAAAAAGTCATCAACAAATACGACGCTGCTTCAATACCAAGTACTTTTCGCAAACGACTAAGGTGTAGGATAATAAATGCAGCGGAGACAATGGTTAATTTCATTATGATTTATAATCCATTTGTATCTCATTGTTTGCGTTCATTGGTCACTTATTCGGTAAATTCTTTTCCCCTAGAGCCTCTTTATAAACTTCATATTATCTATTTTCTTCATTTATTGAATAAACAAGTTAAGAATTTACGACCAAACAATGGATGTTGAAATTACTATTTTAAAGCAATGTAGTCGTTGTTGGATACAAAAAACGTCAAGATGTTTTAGAATATTGTCATTTTGACAAAAGAAAATGAGAAGTCTCGATGTTGAACGAAGCTACGGTGAATCGGTCGATTGTTACAAAAGGAAGTTTTCCTGCAAGATCCCGTTTTTTACTCATTTATAAGCAGCACCGCTTATAAAGCCGCGGCATTAAGCGAGTCGCAATAACTTAAAAATTGGCAGTCAACATTAAATGCAATGTACTGAATTTTAAACCATTTCTGAAATCTTGAGTTTAGTTAAAGCACAATAGTTACAGAAGAAGCAGCTTACTACTTTCCAACGGAAATAACAAAAAAAATATATTGAACTGATGGTTTTAGTGGGACATACCGTTTACGTAACTAGAAAGGGTGATAACTAACTAGAACTAACTAGACTTAACTAGAGGTGATTTGCCGTTACATAGTTATAGTTGAAAGAGGCAGCATTTCATTATATAATGAAATAATATGTTTGGAAAAAAAGTGGATCAAAGTTGAGTTATTTTGGGTGCCAAAAGTACGAGTCCACTTGAGTTTTGCCACTCTAATTTCAATTCCTTTGTTACAGCGAATACCAAATATTTAGTTTGTCTGCAAACGGTTGTTTAAATGTTCAAATTACACTCAAATTTCGAAATCTTTTTTAAAAATCGGAAAAATTTAAAGAAAATTTGTGTTTTAATTAAGAAAGCGTTGTTTTTATGACGAAAGGAAGATCACCTGAAACCAGATCAAAAGTAGTCTTATTAAGCAAAAATTTTTGAAGTGTGGAAACTATCAGTGAGTGATGATTGTCACTTCGGGCTTGTTTGTCGGTTCTTGTGTACGGAGCTATTGATACGGCCTGCTGAGTCGAAGATAGCTTGGCTGCACGGACGCTCGCAAGCAGGCGAGCGAAGCCGTCAGAAGACAGGCTCACCGTCAGAGGAAGGACAATCCCTTGTTTGACCTATGCTGACGTGATTATATCGCAACTCAAGGAATCATCATGCTACACTTTATTATAATAATATAAGCGAAAGGCAAGAGATTGGAGACCGATTATAACATTAGAGCACAAAGTATTTATAAGTAAGAACCAGTGATATCCAGTTCAAAGACAAGTCTTCCGATGTAAGAAATGTTGTTGTAGGAATGCTACTATTGTAGCATTATTGACTAGATCGAAGAACTTGATCATCAAAAATGCTTATGATTGTATCACTACATTTTGGATTTTCGCACAGAGGAACCGCGGAAAAATTAAAAATTAGCAAATGGGCTGTACAAAGAGCTATACGAAATTTGGAAACTGGTTCCATTACAGCGATAAACCAAAATCTGGCCGACCAAGGAAACCTGATGAACGCAAAGATCGAGCCCTGGTGCGAATGTCCGAGTCCAATCCTTTTATGACGGCGGAAGAATTGAGACAACAATGGAAATACCCTGAATCTCCTTCAGTCTCGAAAACTAAGTTAGAAAACGATTGTCAAAAGTTGGTCTTAATGGTAGAATTGCCGCTCGAAAACCGATTAACGAAACAATTCGCAAGAAGAGTTTGAATTTTGCGACGAACTAATGAAAATTTTTTCCCAGAAAAACGCAAGGAACGGTTAAACATGTTGGTGGATTATTGATGGTTTGGGGTTCCATGGGCGCACGCGGTGTAGCAACGTCGAAAAAATTGATTATATTTTAACCGCGGTAGGCTATCGCGAAATTTTAGTTAGAAATTTGGATTCCTCGGCTAAATCTGCACTTGAAAATCCTCTTGACCATTGGTTCTTTCAACAAGACAACGATCTGAAACATAAAGCAAAAATCGTGACAAAGTTTTTCATCGAATATGGAATTCCGTTGCTTGATTGGCCTCCACAGTCGCCAGATTTGAATCCAATTGAACATTTATGGCAGAATATGAAAGTCAAATTGTTTAAAAGTAAATTTCGTGCAAAAAACCGCGATGGTCTGGTCTATTCCATAAATTAAACGAAATATGGCTGAACATTAGTGGTCAAGAATGTCAAAAATTGGTCGAGTCCATGCCAGAACGTATTTCGGCAATGATAAAAGCAAAGGATATGCCACTAAGTTCTAAATATAAATGATTACTGTTTTTGTATGATTTAAAATCAATTTAAGAACTTATAGTAGTGAAAAAAATTTTGTTTTGAACAATGATATTTGTAAAATAATAAAAAGCGCACAAGCGGATTCGTACTTTTGGCACCTACTGTACGTTGGGCGCCTTGCTCGAAGATCGACACGGCGGCACCAAAGGGCTACACTAAATTGAGCAAATTGAAACATGATTGGTTAACAGAAATGTTCAGTTAGACAGAAATGTTGAATTACCGTGATTGTTCAATGCCAGAAAGATCAAGTTATTGTGAAGCTGAAGTTGGATAAAAACATCAAGAACAAGATTCAAGCGATGCAGAGAAAATCAGTGCCACCTGCGATCGGTAGGAATGAAGAAGGCTACAGTCTTATCTGAACGCTGTACCCCTTTACCTGCTTAGCCTTTTCGAGTCGTCTTGCTCTAGCGCGTCCAGACAACTATTCATAGCCAGAAACAACAGCTTTTCGGTCGGAGCGCGCCGTTTCGCCGCTGTTATGCTGAAACTCTGGAACTATCTTATTCCGGCTCGGCGAGAGAAACTATAAAAATGCGATTCAAGAGATTCAGATTGTCCGGAATACTTCAATTTTAACTGTTCTCTTGGTTCGCGCATCGTTCGCACTTCGTCCTCTGCACGAGTTCCGGTGGCAAACGCCTTCTAATCATGGAACTGACCTACTTATTCTATTTACATGTATTGCATTATTTTTTATTTGTATTTTGTAACGTCTTTAGCTTGTGACGCGGAATTGTGCAAAGCTTCTTGCGTCCAAAAATAAAATTTATCAATCAATCAATCAAAACTTGTATAAAACTTGTATAAAATGAAGTTATTGTCAAACTGAAGTTGTATAAAAATAAAAACAATGTAAATCAAAACTTAGATTGTACGATCCTCCATCACAAGAAGACGAATTTGGTAAATCCTTTGATAGACTAAGAGCGCTGTCAGGTTTCTTTTTGTTGTGAAAATGCTCCTATGGTAGTTACTTGTCCTGGCTCAAGGTCCAATTGCCGTTACTATGTTTTGAATTGTCAGTTCATGATTTATAGTTTCTCCTGAATATTTAGATTGAATCTTATTTGAAAAAGGCTGAAAGAAAGGTGTGAGAAAGAAATTTTAACGCTGAATTATCGTTTTAAGGTTCCATTTTGGTTTCTAACGAGGTAAAAATAAAATTTACGATATGGCCGACGAAATACTTCAAAATTTAGAAAAAGCAGCTCAAATTATTATGGTAAATGCAAAAAAACCAGTCGTTCTACCGAAAAAGAGTTAAATTTTGTTTTCTTAATAATTGCGCAATAACATTTTGTTTTAACCACAGGCAACTGAAAACATTCCCCAAGATCAAAGACGCGCCGCGGAAAATTATTTTTTGGAATTACGAAAACAAAAATTTCCTTACGCTTTGTGCCGAAACGTTTTAGGTTCGTGTGTCTTCAAGTTTCGTGTTAAATGTGGTTTCAATTTTTATTTTATTTGGACAGAATCTTCTTCGAATAATTTTGTTCTTTATCAAATAACTTGCGTTATAAAAGAAGCTGCGATACGCGAATGGTTATTGCTTGATTCCAGCGACATAGAGAACTTGTGGAAATATTTATTAGATTATATTTCGCTTAGACCAGGGTACATTTCTGCAGTATATGTTGTTTGACAATTTGTGCTCATAACAGATTTTCGCCTACTTGTTTTTAGTTTGCCAAGTTTCGTTACTGGACAAATCTTGATGACTGTATCTGCCATCGTTAAACGCGGAACTTTTGATGGTAAAAGCGGCGAAACTGATAAAATATTCCAAACAGCCGCGAAGATGATTGCGTCCAATGACCTGAACTTGGTGGGTGTACTCATAATTCGTTTTGAAAGCTAAATTTACGTCATCTAATGTAGCTTAGTTTTCAGTTTTTTTCAGTTTTTAGTTCAGTTTTCCATATTACTTTTGCACTTAATGAAATAAGTAAATCAACCCATCTCGACATTCATTTTTTGTTTCCTAGCTATCGTTGGCGTGCCAGTTATTGTTATCAATTTGTTCCGAATATTGCACTTCTTGGAGATCATCCGAATCTGGCATTCCATGGGATTTTCACGTTAGAGCCAAAAGACATTTTGAAGTAATTTATTTTTATGCCGTTACTGTTTTCTACTCTAATTAAAGTTTCTTCAAGAATACTGATTTGAAACGTATTTTGGACCTCTCCTTTCAAGTTTTGCACTGTTTGCTGTCCTCGGAACATTCTAACGGCGTATTTTCGACGAGCGAGTGTGTAATTTTTATGAGTAGAATTTTGAACGTGGCCGAGATTGTTTTGAATTGGAATTTCGGTTCCAAATATCTGCCAAAACGTTTAACGTACAACGTGGAATTTTCCCCATCTGTCAGTTTGCATCCTCCAGAATCATGGCGTCAAATTCTACTAAATCCCGAGGTGCTGCAATTATTTTTTCGAGTATGGTTTGACGGAGCTTTTTTTGTCCATCTCGTTCAATTTTCCCTCATATTTATTGCTTTCAGTTGCACGTAAAAGTCAGATCTAGTAACGAACTAGTTCATCAATCTTTGCAATGTTTGGCTCAATTAGCAAGTTTGAGTGGTACAATATTTCCCGATGATCGATCACGCGACGAATACCTGCAATATTTTGTAGAAAATTTTGTCGGCATTTTTCAAAAGTAAATGTGTCCTTTTTAGTTTCTTGTTTCTCAATTATTGGCATTTTCTTTGTTTATATAGCGACCAAACGACTTTTGAAGCTGTAAATTTTGCTTCGGTTGTTCAAAAACTGTTCACTTTTCATTCGTTTTTCGAAATTCAACGCCTTTCACCTTCAACATTGACCAATTTTATAAATTTAATCACTCGAACGACGTGTAACTTTTGTTGTAAAAGTTTGCACGAAAGTTTGGTAAACTCTTTTATTTTTTAAAACGTAAAAGATCTTACGTTTCATATTTTAGCACGATTCAGACGAAACCGTTTACCAAGAATCTTACTGCAAACTGATGGACGCTTGGTCTGTGCAGCTGAAAGCTGATAACTTTTCGACTGATCGTGGCGCTTACTATTCAAGTTCCATCGAAATTTTTAATTGTTTTTGGCGTTGTCATTTATCACCGCCGACCGGAACGAGACTTACGGCAAGTTTGTCTTTTTATTAAATAACTGGATTTCTAGATGGTTTGATATTTTAAATTTTAAGTTATCGGAAGCTGACGAAATTGTTGACGATGAGGACGAAGATCGTCATAAATTTCAGGACTCTTTAGCTAGTGTCGGCGTATTTGGACGTTACATTTTGGAACAAAGTTTGATCCAGTTGGCCAAGTAAAGACAGCGGTTTTTTGTCGTTTTCTGACAAAATTACTGTTCATTTCTCGAAACAGTTTTTTAAACGAAAAACTGGACAACTATCAGATGATTGTGCAACAAATTTCCAACATCGCCGACGTTTCGGTTTACTCGGCATCACTGCAAAATATTCAAGAAGATTTTCATTGGTTGTTATTGATGACAGGTTTGTTCGATTTTGTTTCATTTTTATGCAAGTTAACGAATTATCTGACCGAATTACCTTCTCATTAATTAAGGTTTCGTTTTGTCTTCTGAAGACATTGAAAATATTTATTTGGTTCCTTTGGATATTTTACGTTATTCGAAAAAGCTTTACACGGAGCAAAAAACTGACCTTGCGGCAACTCAATCCTATTTGATAAGTTGCTTGACTTCAGTTAGTTCCGACGTGAATCTCGGTTTAGTCGATCCTATCATGATGTGAGGCATTCTATAGGTAAACTATGTTTTAATTTGGACATTTCTTGATTTTTCATTGTTTCAGAGTAATTGGATGCGTTTTTCGGTGGGCCTCCTTTGAACATCAGTTGCTGATCAGTGGTCATATAAATTTATTAAGCCCTCAAGTCGCTCAATCGACTGTTTGGTGCATCCGACGCCTAATCTGCGCCTACGGTGACAGCGATGAAGGAATGTCTACAGCATCGGTACATTATTGTAATTGTTCTATGGCATTTTCAAAAAAATGTCCGTTATTATTTAGCCCGGTTTAGCTCGAATTGTGTTTCAATATGGATCTGAAATTTCACCAGTTTTAACTCATTTTCTACTGGAAAAGTTTTTCGGCATAATGGTTTTTTGGAGTGGCGAAGTTCAACTAACGAAAGAAATAGTTTTGTGTCTCGTATGCTACGTTGATTTGGATAATAGGTCTGAAATTTTCGTTGTTCTTTTTCGTCTTTTTTCAACTTGTTTCACTGTTCAGAGCTGACGAAGTTGCGAAAGATGCTTATTTACTAAGTGAATTGGGTAAAATTCGTATCGAACAATTATCTCCTACTGCCAGGAAGGATTTGCTGAAAGCTTTAGTAAAAATTGCAGCCTCGACGGATTCGATTGAGGTACATCAACGAATGTACGGAACGGTGATTATTTCTTATTGTTGACTTAATAGTGATAGTTTTTCAACCGATATTTTCTCTTTTTTTTGTTAGGTATTGGATCCCTTATACAATCGTTACGAATCAATTTTAAAATCCGGCAGTTTCGGCACTTTGATGAATTCGACCGTCAGCTCTGAACTTTTGGATTTATTAGACTGCTTTTCTGGCGTAGCTGAAGCTGTCCAGCCTCAAAGCGCTAAAGTTTTGTTCGGTATAGTTTGCCGAAAATAGTTTCATGAAACTAATACCGTTCGAAATCGGTTTTTGGTCTTTTTAAGGTTATCTCTGTCCAGTTTTAGAATCGTGTAGCGGTTTATTGGCGTCATGCAAAAATAATCAATCCATTGTCGACGCCGTTCTTCAATTATACGTTGATATTAGCCAAAAGATGATCATGTATTTAAAAGACGACGTAATTCGTTTTCAGCTGATTTGTTGTGAAACATGCAAATTTCCAGACGATGCTCATTTTTTAGGTTGATTCAGAAAAGTTGTACCGATATTTGTTAACGATGCTGCAAACGTACTCGAACAATAACACTGTAAAATATATTGCAATCGTCGATGTCGAAGAGGAAAAGGCGTCCGACCTTTTACTTGTCTTGAACATTTTAACGAATCTCTTGTCGAAAGACGTCTTCATTGCTTTCGGGCCCGAAAGTATGTCGAAATCAAAATTGACGCGAAATATACCCACTTCGGCTTGCTTTAATAGCAGATTTAGATGATTTTTTTTATCTTCAGACTCAACAACTACAGTTAGTGCTGTGACTGTCACTCTGATGGGCTTAGAGATATTAATGCCGTTAATGAATCGAGATTTATTGAAATATCCGACAGTTTGCGTTCAATATTTTAAATTAATTACGTTCGCTAGTGAATTATACGCGGAAAAAATTTGTAACATGACCGTCCATATGAAAGAAAATGTTATGGAATCAATTAAATTGGGTTTAAGTTTTGAGTACGACCGAATTTTTGCTTTTATTTTCACATTTTTGATAGATTATTGTTATTTATTTCAACTAGTTATCTTTCAGTTTTGGAGTCGAAGTTGTGAAATTGTCATTGGATTTGTTGAACGCTTTAGCAACTCACGTTTGCCATCGAAAACTCGAAACGTCCGGTGCGAACGAAATGAAGGCAGCTCTAGCGTTTTTTCTTCGAGTAAGTATGTTCAACCTTGTTTTATACTTAGATTCGTTTACATATTAAATTGCAGCCTGTATTCGAAACGTGTTTGAAAGCTAGTTCGGATGTGGAGTTATTGAACGATGCGTCGATTACGTTATTCTCATTAATTTGTTGCGATCAGGTGCTAATAATGATTCTGAATTTTGAAACGAGCTTTTACGCATTTTCTTTTTTTCAAGGACGGTTATCGGCAACTCGTTGAAAGTCTAATCACTTCGCACGAAAGTGTATTTGTCAAAGAAAAACTGTCGAAAGCTTTTGACTCTCTTCTTCCGTCCGACTTGAACTTTAATCAGCAAGTTTTAAGAAAGGAAAAACGTTCGTTTCGTGATCGTTTTGAATTGTTTTTAAATGAAATTCAAGGTTTGTTATGTCTGTAAAATAAGTATGGTGTCGTTATTTTATAATATTACTATTCATCATAAAAAGGCTAAAAAATCAGTTTTGTTCAAAACTGTAAATTCGTTAGTGAAACGAAAAATCTCACGTTTAATGTCGAATTGACCGCGTTCGATGTCATATGTTCCACGAACTTGTAGTTTGCATATTTTTGCAATGATTTATTCGTCGTCATGCGAACCGATGGAATGCGTTTGCGCTTTTTTTTATGTTGCAAGCGCGCCTTAGTTGTTTATGGCGCTGCAACCTTTGTTAAAACAAGAAATTTGTTTTAAGTTTGGCAGATTTTGACGTGTCAGTTTCGATAAATTCATCATTCAAAGTTGCAAAACGTTTTTTGTTTTGTTTCTACAATCGGTAATGCAAAACCATTCATTGCAGTTCAAGTAAACCAATTAATTAGCCTCACTTTTTTGCAATTACGTTTTATCCAAATCTTTTTTTATTATTTGATTTTCGTTACTTCCAGTGCGAATATGTATCCTGTTTTCTACCATTAGAACCTTTTGCTGGTATGTTTTGTGACGTCAAAACGCAAACTGGGCTTCGAATGGACATTCAATAATTCATAAACTTCCAATAGTCATTAATTTTACCGTGTTGACTGTGACACTGACACTGTATGAACCTTTTTTTGATAAACAATTTGCACGAAGAGGAACATTATTTGCGGTACAAATAAATAGAAGAACTGCTTGAGTAAACCATATTACAAGATGAATGTGAATATTTTTGACTATGAAATTCTGAGCATAATTCATTCTGTATGAAGCGACTAATCTTTATTGAATTGATTATAATCGTCTGGTTTGTTAGCGTGACATTCAAAGCAAATACAAAAGCCCCGTGGGCTATAAAAATGATCCAAGGCTCGAAGTAAGGATTGTAAGATGTCGCATTTTGGTTCATTAAAGTATTTCAAAATCTATTCAGAGGGGGTAACATTCGCGCAAAAAGACAATCAACCAGATGGCGAGGTGGTTCGGGAATGTCTTGCACTCCATGTTCGGAAGTGGATTGTTCTGGCTGGACTGGAGTTAAGAAATGTATCGTAAAAAAGACTTCACGACGGGAATGTTGCTTTTGCACCGGCGAACCGTTCTGATTTCGAGAATGTAGAGAATCGAGAGATTATTTCAACCTAATTCTTGTGAATCATACATTTTGAGTACTTATTGGAACAGTTTGTTTATCTCTGTTTACCTTTCTGTTTATTATTAACCTTTTTTGAGCGTTTTTCTGATGTTTCTTAACTGTAATAAGATTAAACTTCCGTGTTCAAATCTCATGTTTTACAATGAAACTTCATTCTATACAATAAGCCGAAACATTTCGAAACAAGAAATGTACTATTTTCAATAAATTTCATTATCAAGATCAGGTTAGTTGCTACATATCATAACAAATCTTCGATCATTGCATCTTTCTGTCATTCATCAGTTCCTAATATGAAAAGCAAACAATTCTACCGTCTGATAACTGGTGCAAATTGCGAATGGTAATAAGAATCCTGTGCAACGATTGCCGTCATTGCCGTAATAGGTGCAAAAATCGCAGTCAGCGACGATGTGCCGATCATCAAATAATTTGACTTGTTGCTCCTTGAGAATGCACAAATTGCCACCAATTGCAAGCCATCGTAACGCCGAACGAACACAATGTTAATTTTACAGTTACTTGCGAAGTTTGACATTTGGTTACCACATACAATGCGATTCCAATTGGAATTGAGGAAAGCGTCTCGATTTTAGCGATGGTCGGTGGAGAAAGCGAAGAACTTTTGTTTATTTTCGATAGTAATTTGTTTTGTCGTTTTGACGGCGTGAAAAGTTTCCAACCAAGTGCAGATACAGTGAAAGGAAGAATAGTGAACCCGCCGATCTTCATAACATCGTACAACACGGCAAATACTTCGGCTGGACAACGAAAGTGATTTCCGTAATGGCTTTGACATTTCTTTACAATTAGCAATTACAATGAATAAGCAGGAGAAAGTTTAAAATTGAACTGCTCGTCGCGACAACGAAAACAAAAAATGACACGTTTTACATAACAACAATGATGCTACAAAATAACACGGATGTGGACAAAATAAAAAGACTGACTCGTTTAATTTTGTTTTGATAGTTTTTTTGATTGGAAAATTAATGACAAGAACATTTAGTAATTTTGCTTTGAATTATTTGTAATTCTGATGATATATTTGTTGAAGTATGTTGTCATCAGAAAACGAAAAGTTGTTGAATTGTAATACCTATGGTTTTCATGATGATGTGATTCATCATTTCGTAATAAGACGGCAAATGAATTGACTTTGCAGTTTAAGATTTGCTTATGAACAGTTTCGAAATCGTCCTACGACGTCGCCGCCGCTGGCTCATTCGCTGATGCGCCTAGAGCTCAGACTTTGCTACGTCAGAAATTTGTTGGACATTTAATAGAGCGGCCGGGCTATTTCCTTAGTTCGTGTCGGCTGTTGGCTTTCGTCCGTCAAGTCGAGCGCGGCTCACAGTTTCAAATGGGTGGTTTATCAAAGGTCCAGTTGGTCAATGTGGTTCATGGACTTTCTTTCGATAACGTGCCAACTTTGTTATGTTGGTCATTGTTTTAACTTCGAGTGTGCCAAGCTCAACAATAAAAGTATTATCAAGAAAGCTGTTATAGTCCATTCACAATTGCAAACTCAAAAAATTACAGTACGAATTATGTGCAAGTACAGCGGAAATACAATTATTGAAACACTTACAATTTACAAACTAGTTCATCTAGTTTTTTAGATAACTTTAGCATACATAGTGGTCCATTTTGTAAAAGTGTAAGTGGTTGAAAATTGTGTTTTCCATCGTACATACAAATAATTCTTACTGTAATCTTTTTGAGTTGGCAATTGTGAATGGACCCTAGTAAGATAACTGAGTAAGAGTTTTACTGTAGGTATAAATCATGAGCCATAAACGTGAATGTCCTTCTAGTACTTTACCCAGTCAACACAGAGGGCACTGCCGCAAGCAGACTAGCCTCTGAGGGTAGCACTGGTATCTGTAGGTTACTGTAGCCCTGTGTAGACTCAGGCCAGGGTCTGTCGGTTGTTAAAAATGATAAAGAATATTTACTATAAGTGTTATGATAATATTTATTACACATGTGACGATAGTCAATTCCCACTCTCATTTATATTTACATTTCTCCCATTCCTTTCTCATTTCCATCAACAATTTCTCAAACCCAAACATTTTCATCATTCCTTCACATTCATTCAGCCATCCTATTCTTTTTATAAATATATATCCATACAACTATTACAATCTTTCCAATCTTTTCCCATTCCTAAAACTATTACAACAAATCCCACGCTCTCCTCGCACTTTCTGCTATATAACGTAGCCTTATAGTTGTATATTCAGTGCACGGTTGAAGGCACTCGTTGGTCGGTCGCTCGTATGGTTTGCTTGTTCGTTGTTGGTTTGGCTCTTTCGTGTACAATTACATATATAATTATCTATTATACAGTATACAACTATCTTATCGCCAACTCTCCATCGCACAGTACACAGCATTCCAACTAACAGTTACGAACACTTCCGTTACACACATACAAATCAAGCTTTTATCACACAAACAAGTTATCAACGTTATGTTCTTCATTTCGGTTCGCTTTCCTTCGTTTCTTGCTTCGAAACCTCTGACGCTAACAAAATTCCTTGATAACAATGATGTAAAAATAAACATGCTTACATTATTTTGATGAGGTAAAAATTTATCTAAGTTTGATGGATTGATAAATCTTCTCAATAAAAACGGCTCGAAAGGCAACGGCAACAACAGCGCCGTAAAGCACGTTTAATCGGTATGAAATTTGAATATTTCTCGACGAATTGTGGATCGACGGCTTTGAAAAGTACGATTTTTGGCTTTCACTTAGACTATAATAATATTCAACTTTATTGGTTCGTATCGCGTAGAAACGTTCGATTTTACATTCAAATATCAAGGAATTTTTGGTCGGATGTCGTTTTTTTTTGTTTCGGACGATTTCGTTGAGCTCGCGGCACTTTCGTTGAAATTCTATACAGGTGTTCACAAACCCTTTAAAATTGTGTGTGCCTAAAGAAATGATTGATCCGTAAAGCAGCTTTTCCCAATTTCATTTACAAATCTTTTTCGATTTCCTGTAGTATGGTAATTTCGTGCTCAGTCAATAACATTTTGTTAACATAAGATAAACCGTATTCGGATCCTTGTATTATAATGCCATATTTTTAAGCCGTGTTAAACCATTTTTAGGCGAAGTATATAATGTAAAGCAGTAACTTTACAGTTATATACAGTAGGCAATAATCAGGCAAACAGTAACAACCAATCGAATAACGAGTTGCCAGTGAAAGGCGTTAATCTTCGTTAACTCTGTCTGATCTTTAAATTAGAAATACTCAGGTATTTTAGTAGAAATCGAAAACGCTATTGCTGAAATCGCGTATTGTTTTAAGAATTTTCCTTCCTTAAAAAAACTCATCAAAAATAAATTTCTTAATATCATTAATTCGTCGCAAGTCTTTTGTCTAATCTATAAAATAAATACGTCCACAAAAGAAAATGCAAAAATGGTTCATTGATGAAACAACACATAAAATAATCAAAAGTGAAGTTCATCATTTGTAAAATGGAGTAAGATGAATGGAAATTTTCCTTAGATTTGGAACGACCATAGCAGAAGCTATACCGATACCGGTATGAAAACAAATTTTATCTTCATTTGTTGATGTGGTGTTCAACGACTTCGGCAAAAAGCAGTTACAGCACTGCAACGAATGATCAGAAATAGAAACTTCGTTCGATGTTCCCGTTGAGAGTGCTAAAGGTTTCCTGTAGAGAATTAACTTCCTTTCAGAGTTCACCGATACTTCCAACCGATGTTCGCAGATTTTACACTTTATATTAGTAGTTTTTTTGACATTTTCGGGTAAATCGACGAAACGCATCAAACTTTGCTCGCCGTCTCGACACAAATTGAATATAACATTAAACATCGGTTTGTTTATGATGATCGACGTTTTAGCTCGAGTCAACGCGACGTAAAGCATATTATATTCATCATCTATTTCGTGATTGCTACCACCCAAACGTTGCTTATCAGCATTTCGAATATCTTCCAATTCAGCAAAATCCGTTGCCAAACGGACGTTCTCGAATTCTCGCCCTTTCGCTTTATGCACCGTTGTAACGACAAAATCTGCTCGTTCATGATCGGTAGATAGGCTTTTTTTGATATCACAAATTAATCCGGGCAATCTCAACTTATATCGCTTAACGATATCAACCTTTATCCTCAACTGACCGTCGCAAGTTTCTTCGGCGTAACTTTCTACATCCGCGAGCGTTTGAAATTTATTGCATAAGTAACGACCCACGGCGCTCTGAAAGGTGACGATCGTTCGACAAGCCGGATCCAAAACTAAATGGTGTAAATCTTCGAGTAAATCAAAATTCAAAGTTTCCATTCCACCGCCCACGATGCAAATTTTACACGATTTATTCGTTTCGGCAATGGACGCACATTCGCTAAAAACTTGAGCGTTACTTCGACAAATTATAACTACATTTCCGCCCGCCTTTCGACCGTCGATGAATGAATCGTTGTCCGTACCGACCAATATTTTTTTATTCTTCTTTTTCGCTTTATTCAAATAACAATTAGCCAAGTAAGCGATTTCTGCCCCGAATCGAAAGCTCTGCGTCAAAGAAAACGTACGTGAAACGGTAAATTGTTTCAAAGCGTTTATCGAACCGCGGAAACCATAAATTTGCTGATTATCGTCGCCGACAACGATTTTCGGATGAAGTTGCCTCTCGATGATGTCCAAAGTGGTTGGGTTACAATCTTGAGCCTCGTCGACCATTATAACGTCAATATTTGGAAATATACGTTTGAAGTTTGGTTTCGTCAATTGAAACATCTAAAACATACAATTTCGTTAACAAATCGTTTATAATTTTGATTCATAAAGCTTTATTAATAACAACAACGCTTATACGCTTTTCTATCGTACTTTGAGATAACCATCGTGCAACATCGGAAATATTTTATCTTTCGGGTTCTTCATTCTAGTCCAGACATCTTCAGCCATACTGACCAGTTCGATTTTTTGCTTTTCGGTGATTGGAACGATCAATCTTTCGAAGTCTTTAACAACTGTGATGCTCGTAGGGACGTGGCATTCTTCGATTATTTCATCTTTGCTCGATAAAAAATTCATTACAGTCGTTCGTACAAGAGCCGGAATGCTTCGATATTTAATTCCGTCGATTGGTTTTATGGCTTGCGCAACAGTTGAATAATATAAATCGGGTTTCAATTTGTCATTATATAGCGCTTGGACATTCATATTTTGGTAAGCGATTGAATGAATCGTGCTGCATTTTGCGTTCGTCAATGGAAATCTTTTAACAGAATCCATGCAAATAGCTTTGTTATAAAAAATTATGAGAAATTTCATACACGGTCTACGTTTAACGTATTCCAATAGAGCTGTAGTTTTTCCAGTGCCCGCAAACGCAGCGACTCTGATACATTCTTTGTCCGCCAAATCGTATTTTACGATTCTTTCTTGTTCCAACGTTAAATTCGAATTTGTCGATCGTCTATCGAGAGAATCGGTCGATAGGAACTTTGGACCCGAATTTTCGAATAAGTACAAAGCGTAATAAACATTGTAAGTTAATCGGCTCGCAACGTTTGCTTTCTTGTTAACATAATCCAAATGCAATAGAATGCAATAAAAAAATTCGATAATCACTCTTTCGTGAATGATCTGAGGCGGAAAAATCAAAGCACGAATTAATTTCGAAATCGTCTTTACGTCGTCCGATAATAAAATGAGAACGGCGATACGATTCCAAATCGTTGGTTCGTTTAAACACGTTTCATTGAGAAAACTAGAAGACAGAAACTGATCGGCTTGATCGAATTTTTGAAATCGAGACAATCTTTCAAGAAGCAAAGACGATTGAACGAAGGATACTTTCGTGAACGGCGGATAATTGAAAACTGTAGACCAAACGATTGCGGCGAGACATTTTTCGGGCATGTTCAACATAGGATTCGGCTCGACGAGTAGTTCTTGAACAATTTTTTGTATGTTATTCTCTTCGTTTGCATCAATTTTGTCGTCCATACGAAATTTAAAGTAAGCTTTTTTATAAAACAGATATTTCGTATCTGAAATTATGTTATTGAAACGTCGGCAGACTCGATTCACGACGAATAGTAAATCGTAAATGGGTAAACTAGCAAAGATTTCCTCCAAAATTTCATTCGGCAATTCGACAATTAGTTTGGGAGGATTGGTGTTAACATTGAAACCCACTGGGGAAAAATCAAAGGAATTTTCGGAGTATCGAGCTCTCTTCGGAGACGTTTCGTTGTTTCGGGAAATTTTTCCGATACGATCGAAAGTTTCGCATATTCTGTCCATCGAATTCTGTTTATTCAAATTTTTCGGTTGGACGGAAATGTTATTTCTGTCTTGAGTTTTCGGTTGAGTAGATCGAACTATAGGGCTCAAAAGTTCCGCAGCATAATACAATTCTAAGTCCGATTCGTTCATTGAAGTGGCCGGATTCGTTTCACCCATTTTGTCACCCATTTTTAACGATTAAACGATGGAGAGTTAAAAGACAACAGTTATTCAAACTTGTTGACAAACAAAAAAAATTGCGCAATTTCTTTCTCCACTATGACATTCAGTTTGGCGACAAACTAGCAAGTCGACATTGAACGAGAAAAAGCAAATTACATTCATAATTTCTTCAAGAATTTGTTTTATAAACTGCACTTTTGGTTTTACTGTCGTTTTAGATAAAATTGAAATAATTTAAACGATCGGTGGTTGTATTTTCTCAAACGCTACTGAGAATGCGTAAATAATTGAAGAAGTTTTAAGAAACAAAATTGTATTTGTTTTCAAACTATAATTTGTTGTTTGATGAAAAAAATCATAAACGAATTTTTCCTATTTTAAAAACAGAATTTCTTCACATATGTTTATTTCTGTCGGAATGCCGAGGAACACACATTGAATAACCACGTTTCATCAAAGATTTTTATTGAATCCGATTGCGACTCGATTATATTTGCTTCGAAATATATAAAATACGTCAAAAGTGAATCCGCGTGTGTTGATTTGTTTACGAACGTACCGTTCTAAAAAAAACAATTAAATTTCGTTTATTTCTTTGAATGGAAAACTTCTTTACCGAAGTCACTTAGTGAAAGCCTTAAAAGCATTGGAATTCGTGTTTATCATTTTACCCCGATTCTCGCCAATCGAGAACCATTCTTGCGCAATGACAAGCTCGGATTACGCCGGATTCGATTCTGGAACGCTTCAAGTGATAGAACTTAATATGTTGGATTGGAAGAAGTTTCTGCCTTTAAGCGTACTTTCATCGATGACTCTTCGCGCGGTTCTCTATCCGTTTTCAGTTGTTAAAACGAGAATACAGGTGCAACCCAAGGATGGAATTTATCAACGTCAAACGTTTCGAATGCTGTGGCAAATTTATTCGAAAGAAGGATTTAGAGCGTTGTATCGAGGCTATGGCATAAACTGCTTTCAAGTCTGTAGTTTTTCAGAGATTTAGCCCGACAAAATAAAATAAACGGAAAATATGCTTTTTTCAGGGTGTTTCGAACGTTTGTTACGTTTCGACGTACGAATTTGTACGACAAGTAATGTTGGACCGATTCGACATTCAAAGCAGCACCGCTCGAGCTTTTGTCGGCGGCGGTTGCGCTTGCGCCGTTAGTCAATTATTCATGGTGCCCCTCGACGTGGTTTCTCAACATATGATGATTTTAGAAAAACCAAAACAATTTTCGTCGACCGTCTCTTCTTCTAACAAGCTTTTTCCGTCATCGTCTTCCGCTTCTAATCCGTTGGATACGTTAAATTTAGCAAAAAAATTAAGAGAAAATCCAAAAAGCTTCCTTGCGTGGTTGGTTACGAAAGAGATTTATCGACGAGACGGATTTTTTAGAGGGTTCTATCGAGGCTATATGGCTTCGTTAATCAGCTATGGTCCTAGTGCTAGTTTAATTTGGATGTTTTATCATTTTTTCTCTGGTAAATTTAGATAGTTTAGAACAATGCAAATTAACACACTGGCTTTTTGTTTTAACAAGCACAAATGAATTATGAAAGGAATTTTCTTCTAAAAGCATAAAAAACTGATTGTGATCTGCTAAATTGCAAATTTCTTCAAAATATAGCTTTCGTGTCTGATCATCTGCCCATTTTCTGGAACTCCACTTTGAGACATTTTTTTGTTACAAATTTTATTTTTAGAACAAATATTCTTTTACACACCAGTCGAACTACATCCAGCTGTCATTCAAGTTATGGCGGCTCCAGCCTCAGGTTTTCTAGTTGCCCTGATTACGAACCCACTGGATTTGTTTCGTACTAATTTACAAGTATAATTTTTTGTTTTATTAACGAATTATTGTTAAAAAAATTTTTTACCTTTATTATCAAAATTGTCTACGTTTTATTTGTTTGCTTTTTTTCAAGGTTCGTGGCACTGGCTGGCTGGAAACTTTTAATCATTTAAGAGTCCATGAAGGTTGGTCGATATTTACAAAAAGTCTCAAAACAAGACTATTTTTATTGCCCTTATCAACGACTTTATTTATGATGGGCTACGAATTTATTAAACGTTTAAGCATTCGTTCAGAAATCAAAGAAAGAAATGCAGTCGCAATAAATACCTCAAACTGAAAAAAAATTGCATCGTTTGTTTGTAATTTCGTCTTGTTATTTGTTCTAGAATTGTTTTCCAAAAGGAATTATAGTGTGTTGGTACGGTAGCCTGTTAGCATAGTATAATTCCTCTTTTATAAATGAAACTCAATAAAAAGTTTTATTTTAAATTTTTGTTAATTTCCAGAACCTTACGAGGTAAAAAAAGTGTCAAGAACTTTCTTTTCGATGGAATTTTTGTGATTCGTAATAAAGGATACTTTATTTTATAGCATTAATTGAGCAGAAAATTGTCTGTTTCACAAAATAGCACCGTACGACATTCGGCAATTGAAACGGCGAACGGAAATTTTGATTGTTTTTGTGAACGTACGAGATTCATTTGGTATTTGCTAGTTATGACGGTTAAGGATGTCTTTCGAAACTAGCCTCGAGGCCTCGGTAAAAATTCGACAAGGGAAAAAGGTAATATTTGAAAAAATTAGTGGTTTCTTTTTTTAGCACGTTGTCGTTTTTTTCAGTGGAAAAGCCGATATTGCCTGATTCGTAAATTATCCCCAAATGGAGGTATAGTTGACGTTACGTTATCTGGAAGATCTGCGTTTCGCGATTTCCAGCTGGATTTTGTTTAATTCAGATAGCGCCGTATTAGACCAGTACGAAAACGAAAAAAAACGTAAAAGCGCTAAAAAGAAAGCAACGGTTACTTTGGATGGTTTCTTCGGGACAGAATCTGGTAATTACTTGAAATAGAAAAACAACAACATATTTTTGTATTCTCAACGAAAATAATTTTCGACCATTTTTGTATTTTCGTTTGTATGACATTTAAGGTTTTACTTTGGACAAAGAAACTGAAACTTTAGCGATTATTTGTCATTCGAGTATTATCATTTTATCATTCGATAGTCAGGAGAGATTGGTGCAATGGGACGTATGGTTGCGGAACGTTTTTGGTTGCGGTAAATCAATTTATAGAAACGTTTTTTTTGTTGTTGATTTTGGGATCAAATCGAAAACTGGAGTTTTTAAAAACCTCTTTCGCCTCGTTTCAGTTGAGAAGTTTGATTTTAAGGCTGTCAATATCGAATGATGGTAGTTGCTGCGCCGGAGAGTACGTCGCTGTTGGATCGACAAAACGTTCGTCTTCATTTGCAAGACGGTCGATTTTGTTTAACGACCGACACGCCGCCGAGAATCGTCGCCGAATTTCGACTGAAAGATATTCGTATTTACGGACCGATACAAAATAAATTCTGTTTCGAAGCTGGTTCGAGAACGGGAGATTACGCCGGCACGTATATATTATTATCGAGTCAAACCGAACAAATAAACGTTTCATTTTTTTACGCGGCTCAAAACGCTTTGCATAATCATTTATCGAAAAAACTGTGTTTACCCGAAGCCGTCGAAGTGACGAAAACTAATTTCGATACTGTCGGCGTTATAGTCAAAGATAGCGGCATTAGAGTATTAAACGTGACCCACTCTCGATCTAACGGTAGCGAAAGTTATTTCACGCGTTTTTTTCATATTTCCATACCGGTTTTTGTTGTTAAGCTGGCACGCCGTCGATTAGTTCGTCAGCGTCTTGCGATTTCCGTCAAAGAATTTATTCTAATACAGATAGTGTTTTATCAACGGAAAGCCGACCAATATTAGATTCTTTATCTGAGAGTCGACCTTTGTTGGATTCGTTTGCGTCGTCATGCAGGTGAAATTTTCTTTAACATTTTTTTTATTTTGCCATTTCATTTCCGAAAAACATATTTAGCATCGGTGATCGTAGTTTGGAGACTTTTTCAAATAGCGTATTCGAAGATGATTCAGGATGTGCCGAACGTTTTCGTAAAAATTCGTCGACAACAGCGTCGATGACGAATCACTATCAACAACAACAACAACAACAACAGCAGCAGCAGCAGCGATGTTCGCCGTCGAAAGATTCGATGTGTTCGACATCGTCCTCGAGAAACTCGCCCGCCGAAAGTATTATAGAAGAAGAAAGTTGTCCGGATGATAGCCCGGCGGCACCTCCGACAAATATAGATCTCGACGAAGTATCTCTCTCGGTCTCGATAGCCGGTAAGATATTTTTTACTCGGACCAACTTCTTTTGCGTGAAAATCTGTTCTTAGGTAATCAAAACGTGAAATGCGACCGATTTGTCGCAACAACGCGCAGCATTCGGTCGCAAAAGCGATTACGCGAAGAACTATCGCGCCCCGTTACCGGCTCGTACGTTTGTTACGACGGCGAACCTGAGTCGCCTTTAGTCGTCGTTACGCCGTTCGTAACTCACTCGCCACAATTTTCCTCGCCCGTCGAGTTGCACCATTCGTCGTCACAGCATCAGAATACGCCGATTTTGAACGGAAATCATTACGGAAACGATACAATTTACGAAAACGTTTGCTCCAATTCTGATTACATGACTTATAGCGCTCCAATTACTTCTTCCGGCGTTGGTCAACGACACGCGTCGTCGTCGTCATCGTCGTCGGTATCGACGAATCAAAAACAAAATGTACAGCACGCTCCGACTTTTATCAATCCGTTACGAACGAAATCGTCTAATCGAAATTGGACGCCGATATCTGCGCCACCGACGCGAATTCGACGAAACGAAAGTATATTCAAATTTCCTCCGACGAATTCAATTATTGATTCGCAGTCGGCTCAGTTAAATTATTGCGAATTGGAAACGTCGAACCATCATGAACTATTGCCTTATCACGCCTTGACGCCAAAATCGGCGTTCGTATTTCCTTCGACGCCGATTTCGCCCGGTTCGGTTAAATCCGGTATCGAATACGCTAAGATCGACGAGGTGGCCACGTTGGCGGTTATGCAGGTTAGATTATTTGATTTATGAACAGCTTTCCGTCTACATTTTCGTTTTGTGTCGACAAAAAAGTAGTTCTTTCGTTTTCAGAACACTAACGCTCGAGCCGTTGCTCGTCGAGAAAAATGGTCTTCGATACAAACTTTATCGGACGAAAGCGGAAAGGAAACGAAACCGTCAAGAAGAGCCTTTTTATTGCGACCAAATTTGCTTCGGCGTCGAACGAGTTTAAGTAGCTTGACGAGTAGTAGTAACGGCGGCAATTGATCACTTTTTTGATTTATCAGTCATATTATTTACGTTTTTTTTGCTTTGAAACTGATGTATTTTGTTTAACAGATGTTCACAATAAAAACCAAAGTATTTTTCTTTTTAAAGCGTCGAAAGTATTATCACACTTCTGTTATGCTCCAGAGCCTTAATTTTGTTTGAGAGCAACGACAACGCGATATTAGTGAAATACAAAAAACTATACAAGAATTATTTTCTGTTAACACAAAAGCTCGTTTAAAATATTGTACAGTAATAAACAAAACAATGAACTATCGCTGCTTTTCCAAATATAACAGAGCACATTTCAATAACACATCGAGTAAAGCCTAAGAAACAAAATAGATACCGAGCAAATAATTTTCGTCAAAGTTCCATGCCTTTCGTTTCATCTTCAGAAAAGTCCGATATCGTACTTTCTGAGTCGGACACTTGTTGTGACGCGCTGGTTACGGTTTTCGGTAGGCTTTTGCTTTTCAGGGAGCAATTCGGCCCATCGGTTTGTGGACAATATTTACTCAATGCTTCTTCGTTGGCAAACTTCAGAACGTATTCTGTAAAACATTAAACAGTGATAATGAAACCATGAAACCGGTCGTAATAAATAAAAAGAAATTCAATTTACCGCGACATTTTTTATTAAATTCCACCGGTTTTTGAAGGAACAGGGCAGCGGCTTCGCCGTTTAAAGGATCGGTCGGGTTTGGATAAGACAAAAGTTGAGGTAAAAACGATTCAAAAATGTTCGTCAAATCTTAACAAAAATCAAGCAATCAATTGTACAATAAGTTTTAGCTTGTTCACAATTATATACCGTAAAGGGCCGTCCAAGCTTGATTAATTACATCGAGACAAACCGTTCCTGAACTGAAAAATGTGGTTTTTCTGTTATCTTCAAATCAATGCTAAACACAAGAAGCAGCATAAAATCCTTACGCTTCATCAATGTTTGGGTGAAATATTTTATTCATGAATCCTATCGAAGGAGACTTGAACGGATACTTATCCGGTAAATCGACCCTCACTCGCCAAACGCCACCTTCGTAAGATGCTAAAATATACACTTCACTATAGAAAGAACATTAAAAACTGAAATTTGTTTTTCATATTTTGTACTTTCTTTTGGACCCCTAAATTTCACAGCGAATTCGTTCAAACCACTTAATATTGTCACTTCGTGTTTGCTTTCGATTCTGTAATTAAAATGTATTATTGACAAGAAAAAACTAACAGCTAGTGAGAAATTTGCTTTCCGCAGTTTTTTTCCTAAACGGTACACTATTTTGCGCGTAAAATGGTAAAGTAAGCATTGTTCTTATTATTGAAACATTTGTAGAATTCAAAAACGGAACTATCACTGCAAAAAGTCGTTGAACTTACAACTTAATAACGTCGGTATCCATGCGTCGCTTCCCGGAACTTGGAGACGACATTATGCAATAGAAAAAGAAACAAAATACAATTTGATAATCCTTAAAACCAATCCACTTGGCAATTTTTTCGATAAACGCCCCGTTGGTTATTTACCAAATATAGCTCGATCACGATGTGTAGAAAATGAGACACAGAAAAACTCCGTTTCATTAACAGACTACAAAAATTCTGCATCAATTACATGAACTTTGTGAAACATGCAACATGTGCATGCAGTTTCGTAAACGATGTAAGATATTCAAAACGACAACATAGTCGTTATGATTATTAAACAGAAAACTGATCAGACAAGCACAAAAACTGTTCAAAATTTTAATTTTCTAAACATAATACGAGATTTAGCACTCAAAAATTTTTCATGTCAGAATCACATACTTTGGTTCTTTCAATGATGAAAACTTGTCACCCGTCCTGTGATTTACTTTGCACGCATACAAAACAATACAACGACGAACAATTCGCAACAAAATCAAAAGTGTTCATGAGCATAAAACAAAATGAGAAACTCAAACAAACAAACGTTCACTCGGAAACAATGGTTTCAACTTTGCAAAGCGTTTCGTCCAAAAGTTGTTTCGCCATGACAAAATGTTCAGTCAGAGACACCTTCAAAGATTATAAATTGTTTTCAAGCAGTATTTGAAGGACAAAACAAAAATCTTGCACATTTTGGGTAGGATTTATCACTTCAGCCGGCTTTTTTAATAAGCACAATAAAGCCCGCCATCTAGCAACGCCTAAACATTCATTTTCGATCGCCGGCGATGAAATATACAAGACAGAAAAAGTTTCTATCGGATTCGTCCAAGGACACCATGAATAGTGTTGCTTTTCGGGACATAACAGTCGCTCCTGCAAGTTTTCAATTTGAAAAAGAAATATAAACAAAATATTTTTTCAGTTAGTGCCTTTTCAGCGCAAAATCGTTTTTTTCGAGGCAACGGCGAATCATCGTCGATACTTTGGTCGGACGGCGTAGGAATGACGCTCAGACTTTTTTGTGAAACTCGGAACAACCATAAACCAATCGTTCGAAAGCACTGATCGCAATATAAAGCATCCGGAACGCTGAAACTGGTTAAAACTGCAGGGCACTGAATGAAATAAAACAGTGCGTAACAAATGACTCGATTACGTATCGGAACATCGCCAACCGAGTAAAGATAAAATTGAAACGTTTTTCGAATATTCTTTCGACGGATCGGAGTTCACAATTGATGCTAACGCAGCAAAGTCATCTTCCGCAATCTTAAAACAAAATGTTTTCGCATTTTTTCATAAAAGAAACCTTGACTCTTGATAGACACTAACCAATAAATTTTCAAAAACGACATCGTTCAAACTGTCGAAATGAGCTTTTATTTGTTCATATCTTTCCAAAAATTTATTCAAAGCAGTTTGACGATCGGATGTTTCTGGAGTGCATTCGGAAAGAGGAACTGGGTTCGATCGCCAGACGCAAGTTTTAGAATGAGTTTCAATGAGAGAAACGCGAAATCGCTCGCAACATTTCTGATCTGTAAACCAAAACGATTTTTCCAAATCCATTTGCTCTAAGAATTTATTTCTAACGCAAAAATAGTTTAAATTACATAAATTCACGTCGGTAACTGGCGGAAGGTGAGACGATAAATAACTTTGGCAGTCAACGCATTGAAGTAAATTATTTTCGGCGCAAATCCAACCGTATCTCGAACACAGCCAAGGCGACAAACCATTCGGTTTTGTTACCCACCAAGACGGCTAAACGAAACGCAACAAATTTCGGCATCGTTTTAAAATATGCAAACACTTAACCCATTTTGTGCTAACTAGCGCACCTACCTGATAAGTTTTCAATCGCTTGTAAAAGTTGGCCAAAGGTTTAGCTTCCGTTGCGTTTTCAGCGGTCAATAGAAACAATTTCGACCTAAAACGAGCGTAGTTCAAAGTAATAGGCATTAACTGAAAGAAGAACAGTCCAATATATACGATCGAAAACTGTACTTTTGACGATGTCGAATGAATTCGCTGGCTACGTTACTTAAAACTGAAAAAGACGGCGAATCGTGTGCCATTAAAATAAACGGAGTGTTTCATAAAAATACAATTAACAATTAACAAAATTAGTCGCTCAATTGGTGTGATATCTAAAATTGCCACATTTGGTCGACCAAAATAATACTAGAGTGCAAATCAGAAATCAGAAATCAGATTCAGATTTGTATATTGTATTGTAGTAAAAATCATTAAACCACTTCACAAACTTCTAAGCCTCTAAGATGGAGAAATAATAGTAATAAAAAAGAATTTTTTGTGCACCGAATTTCTCATACAATATTAATTGAAATAACCTTTCAAGACAAAAAACATCGAAAACAAGTTTTAAACTGCCATAAAATTTTCATTTGACCGTTAGAATTTCACAGCCATTTTGCAATTCGACACTCTTTTTGTTTGATTAAATTGTGGAGATAATTTGCTTGCAATCATATAATTATTGAATCGCGCTAATGTGACGAATCAAAACCATGTCAAACCTTTCCGTGTTCGCCTTGATGATGGAAACTGTCAGTAAAGTCATTGCAAAAACGGCTTGCATGAGAAAGTTTCACAGACTTTTGTCCAGCGAAACAGCCCGAAGAATCTTCGTCACTTATGTTTGTTCCCATTAAATCCCCGTTACTCTCATTACCCATTAAATCTCCACTACTCTTAAAGCAATATGCTGCAAACAACCGCGCCAGTCAAGTATCGCGAACAATTGTTCCATATTGTTTTACATTTTGTATTTTTATTGGTATTTTAATTGTATAGTTGTTCTAGCTTATGACGCGCAATTGCACTTGTGCAAAGCTTTTTGCGTCTTAAAATACAATTTATCAATCGATCAACAACTTGATTCATTTTACCACTAAGCCTGCTGATCAATCAACCTCAAGGATTAGAAATCTGGGATTGAAAAACATCCAACTTGGAGCTTCTCAAGAAAATGAAACTTTACGCATTGAAAGAACTTTATCGCTGTCTTTACTTTCAAGGAAATCAGCTCTATCCTAGAGGACATGATTGAAGCGAAGGATTGTACGACGGTGCAAAGTTCAGTTCCGCAAGCTCAAAATGCCCACTTATCTTATGGAGCTTTATAAAACTACAGAATCTAAAACTCGACGCAACTTCATTTCCCCTACCTACAACCAAACAGATTGTAGTCTAGTTTTCAATGCAGTGACACTGTTGTCCTCATTCTCTGAAAAGTTCAAGAAAGAATTCGACTTCAATGATATTTTGGATAGGATCAGAAGCTCACCATCAACGCATGACTGCATCTATTCAATCATACATTTTAATCAAGAACATTTTTCTGATTTTTTTTGTTTTGTTGTTTATACTGTTGTTGAACAGTGTTTTAAAATTTATTTTATTTTATTTTATTTTACCGTAAGACGTATAATAGCTTTGCTGAGATTTTACTTCGTTTAAATTTGTTTCTTGGAAATAGTAACTAAAGTCCTTTCACTTTGCAAACTCAAGAATTCAAGCAACGTTCTATCTCTCCTTTTCGCGTTGTCTTTTTGTTCTCAGTGAGCATTTACGGCGATCAACATTTGTTTATAATTCAAATTCGTCTTGTTTATTCAACAATTTACTCGTATATCTTGGAAAGCAACTATAGTTTGCCTTTATACCCGTGCGCCAACCGCCCACTACGCCCTCCACGGATTCGCTAGCTGGTCGTTGTCGCCGGACAGTACCATTCACTGGCTTACCCTTGTGACCATGTACGAACACTGTGTTGCTTACCCGCAGGGAAGCTTGATCGCTTTGGTAAAAGAGTGACCTAGTTAACTGTCTTATTTATAGTTCCTCAACTATAGCTGGTCATTACTAATTTAGGAACCCTTGTGCCCGTTGAGTCCTTGGCTCAACCAAAGGCTCTTTAGCTAAGTTATGCAGAGCTAAGTAGACTCCGGAAGGTGTAATCAGGGTTAGCTCTTGAAGGGCTAGCCCCCATTCTACAATCTTTTTGAGTTTGCAATTTTGAATGACTATATCAGATAAGTTTTAATATGTGTATATTTTAATGAAGAGTTGCAGCTCAGTTTGTGTATATACACTTCTTTCAACGAAGATGCACATTGAGCATCTTTTTTCAGTTATTTGATATAAAATCAATTTCGGGAAGAAGATGATCTTTTTTACCTGGAGCTATTTTGTTGCTTTTTATACTCAACAAATAATCTTTCCTTTTTAAAAAAAAATACAAAATATAATATTAATGTAGATTACAATAAATGACACACACATATAAAGAGGAAATACATTTATAGTACATTTAACCTTTTCTCGTGGAATAATTCATATGTGGATAATTCGAATGCCTCGGAATACACGTTTCGCAAAATGACTTTGGCTTAGGGTGTTCGTCTGTAAATTTTATCGTGTGCTCATGTTCCGGTCGATGTCGTGCCATTCGTTTGTTCCATTTATCCGTTTCTTCGGTGGTCGGCTGTGTCGTAAACAGTGCTTCTTTAGTATTTTCATTTATAATTCTCTCGATTTTATCTTCTTCAGTTCGAGACATCGATGCCAGTTGAACGGCGGATAGGTTTTTTAATTGTTCTTCTTCGCTTGCAGACTTTTTAGATTCCTAAAAATTTAACGGTATTTACCAAAGTGAAAGCGCAAAGTATCGAATAAGTTTCAATTATCATTAGCAGAGACACCATTAAGTCTGTTAATTGCATCGATTTTCCTTCGGTTGAACTTTCTGAACTATTTGAAACGTCTTTGCCATTTGGCGAATTGCTTTCTTTCTTCTTTGCTATTGCTGCGGTCGGAGATTTCGTTCCTTCTTGTTGTAAATTTGGAACCACGCAGAAAGTCGGCGAACGAAGATCAGCTTGAATTTCTGTTTCTTGTTTCGGAGTTTCTTCTGGTGCAGTCTGTTCGGTCTCTTGCGTTGGAACACCACCATCAGCTTCTTGGTCTTTGTTTTCGAGATCTTTGCCCTCATTAGTTGCTTCTTCTTCGTTAACTTGCTTAGATTTCTCACTCATTCGTGTCATTACTTGTTTCCAATCAACTTGCTTCGGTTCGTAAGGTAATATATCGTCAGTTGCCTGAAAGGTTCAAAATGTCACTTTTCAAGTCGAAAGATTCAGCAGTAATGCAAGTGCGAAACACGCCGTTTTCTTACTTTAAGTTCGGATTTTCCACCGGTAACTGCAAATACTGTAGATTTACAAGCGAGTAAGAGTCGTTTTCTTCTCTGTTCTATGTCGAATTCGTACTTTTCTAACTGCTGCTGCAACATTGTGACTGCTCGGTGCCGTTCGTTCGACGGTAATTGTCTATGTTTTGACCACTTTTCCATAGCTTCGCGTAACGACTGATCTTTGACGGTATAACTTTTATTCGAAGGGTGTCCTTCAAAAAGTGGCTTAATTATCCCAACATATACTAACCTCCTCCGAGTTTATGATTACCTTTATGCGTTTTGTGCTTTTTATTCTCTTTCTTGTCTTTCGATTTAAATGTGTTCCGTATTCGTTTCCAAGCAGATTCTTTCGTTTCATCGTCTTTTGATTGATCAGACGACGATTTTGATTTCGACGAGGATCTCGACTTCGATTTTGACGTTAAACGCTTTGTTTTTGGCCCTTCCGCCATTTTATTATGGAGAAAAAATATTGTGCAGATAATTAAAAATAAATAACATTAGTAAGATAACAACATTGGTATATACAGTGATCAGCAATATTTGATTAATTGTTTTGTAAACTGCGCGCTTCCAAGTTTTTCTTATACAAGCCCACGAAAGTAATATCAAAAACAAATATACTCAAAAAACATTACTGATATTTGAAATGAACAAAATTAATATATTTTTCGCTTTTCTTGCCTTGGCTTCGCAGCCCGATTTCTACTGTTTGTGGTTCGATTTCAGTAAACAGTTATGTAATAGTTTCGAAGTCTTTTTTGTGAAAATTTTAAACATTTTCTGTTCACCTATTGTTATCCATTGCAATGGTACGCCGATAGAAGTCAGTTGAAAAACAAATATACAGTACTTCGCGAAATAACTGCAGTTTCCAATGTTTGAATAGCCTATAATAGAACAATATGAAAATTGTTTAACGTTGAAATCTACAACAGAAAATGAAGAAATACTTGGATCCGTGTAATTCGACAAACTGAATCGAAGATAATCGACGAGGGATCCATCACCATTCGTTCGAAACTTATACATCAGCCTCGGGATAATATCGCTGGTAAATCCGATTAAACACGTATTTATTGCCAACCCCATCGCAGATAATTTGCTTATCAATCTTAACCACGGTCCGATATCGTTTGCGACGAACGGCACTGGTCTTCTGTAGAAGTTAGTCCATTTGTTGGCGTCGTTTCTTTAGGGCAAACGCTGGCGCCAGCGGGAAAGCAACGGAGAATAAAACGATGAAACCAAATTGAACTATCCTTTCTAAATATTCGTCGACTAAAGGTAAAACCGGCGGTTGAATGCTGATGAAATCTTTTTCCCATTGCCTTCTTACTTTGTTCTTGAAGAAGTGAAAAAATGACTAAATGCAAACTAAATCAGAAAATATGGACAGCTTATACTTTCCAAAAGAACACTTTCGTCTTCATAAATTTCTGACACGATGGCAAAACGAGTTCCAACATTGCTTGATTATCATTGTAATGCACAACTGAACGATCAATTTGCTCATACAACCACCCGGATCGCAGTGTTCGGGCGTGAAAAACTTTTCATCGTAAGGGATGACTGGATCATTAACGAATTTTCCTTTCAACAAACCAATATAAACCATCGGACCGTAGTAATTTATGAATTGAAACGTTATCATTTTATACGTGTAACTCGATTCGAAATCGGACATCGTTCGTGGGCACTCGTAACTCGTTAGGGCTGAAATTGAACTATATTGCAATAGTGAATTTTAAACGAAGAAAAAACAAAAAATTAGTCATATACACCATGCGCAGCATGGATAAATTTTTTCAAACAATACAATTACGAAAGCCGAGGTCGTTGCGCTAATTAAAGCAGCTAATATACGATCAATTTTTGGCTACTGAACTCGTATTTCACGTTGTCGTTCATCAAAATCTCAAGCTAACACGAAACGAAATAATCAAAACCGACGTTCCGAGAACTAATACGACCAATAAAAGTGTAACTGAAATCGAGACGAAACGATAACAAAACGCCATGTACAGTTAGAAATGTGTGGTTCTACGCGATCGGTAATCGGATTCGTTTGCGATTCGTTGGCGGCCATTTCGTATTCCAAACGAATTTGTTCGACGCCATGATTAAAACCCGTATCGTGCCATTCGTGTTTTTATCTGGCCTGTAAAAATAACAAAAAAAGAAATTAATTAGTTCGAAGGTGTACTCAAGTTATATTTTACACTAGTTCGCTTCCAATAAATTTGAAACCATACACTCCAGATGACCATAAACAAAACGTAAGCCAATGAAGCAGTTAAAAAAAAATTATCGTCAAACTGTAGAAGGAACACGATTGAGCCAAGTGCCAGGTTTCGCAAGCCGGATAAGGGCACGTCGGACACATGTTAGCATCGCTATCTTCTTTTGAATTACGAACTTTGTCAGCAGGAACATCGGTCAAATATGCAAACACGCCATAAACGAAAACGCTAATAATACTATCGACGCGGGTAATAAAGCTTTTGTATAGCAAGAAATCTAAGCAAAATAAATAGCTATCGAAGAACGGAAATAACGACGAATGAGATCCAAAGGTGGAACGGAACGACTTGACCAGAATTTTTGCAACAGTCTTCGATTGTTCCACTGTTCTAATGGTAAACCTTTTATCTTCTGTTTCGTGAGTGTTTCCGACGTCGTGCAACGGATAAGCGGCCATATAGACTTCTTGATTTAGTAAACGTTTTATGCCCATTTCGCACTTCCAGGCACGCATTGCGTATGCTCCAAAATGTCACAAACTATTTGAATTCTGTGAGTGGGTTCGAATAAACAGTTTTCAATGTACTCGTATCATTCAAACATGGATTCGCGCGAACGATGAAGCGTAAGTGGGTGAAATTTTCGTTACGGCTAGAAATTCGTCGGAGAGTCTAAAAATATGGTAAAAATATGTTCTAAATCGTAAGTGTGAAATAAAAAAACAGTTTCAGAGCGTGTTTACGCGAATGGATCACATTTGGTCTCCGATTCTAACGACGATCGTTTCGCATTCTTCAACGGTAACTTCAAACCGATGCTTTCGGCATGTAGGGCCAATACATGAAACGGAGCGTGAATTTTAATGAACGCAATGATCTTTCTGATTTACTTTCGCTACTTTCCTCTTCGATTACGAGATCATGTTGTTCAATCAATTTCTTTTCGTAAGATTGTGTCGTTTTTTGCCGTTTTTAATCGTTCCATCATAGGCTAACACTACGTCGATTTGACTCGAACCGTCGCTTAGATACTGATCTGGAAGATATTTTAATGTTCTCGGTTCATGCATCGGTTGTTTTTACGGTTGTTTTTTTTGACCGTAACTCGATACAACTGTCCACCAACTCATTCCACCGATTCAATTGAATTATTTGAAAATATCAAAACTTTACATTCAATCTCAAATGCTTTGCACGACCACGTGTTATTTTAGATTGCATAGATCCGGCTTATAAAGGGTCAGCATCATTTGGAGGGAAGTCATTTGGGCGGATGTCTTTTAAGGGGAGTCATTTGGGGGGATGTCTTTTGGGGGGATAGTTTTTTGGGGGGATGGTCATTTGGGGGTAAAATTTAATTTTTAGTAAAATTTTCAGGTAAAT
>JAQGBA010000158.1:0-58285 GCA_034698125.1 Prionchulus punctatus | reverse complement strand
TGAGACGAGTCGATGACAGTTGGTTGAAACTGTCAAGCATTACTAGGGGAAAAAATATCGCGCTGTCCAATAATACCTCGTGTCCAAGAATACCCCGACTTCCCCTATATATCATTCTAATTCAGCCTCCCGCACCAGTGGAGCGATTTTTATCGCGCTTTGGCATCGTCAATTTGTGAATGTTCGGCCAAATCGTATCCCGAATGTACGACCAATCTTTTCCATATGGAATTGGATTAAAGCCGTGGATATCAACGCATTCATTGGCAATTTTTTTCCATGTTTTAATTTTCTCTTCTTTCGCTACGACATTGAATAAGCTCCCATCAAAACGTTTTTTATAAATTTTTATTAATGTTAAAACAATACATTTTTCCTCCTCTGTTAAAGCCATTTTCGTAAAGTTTTTCAAACTTTTACAAATCGACGTTTCCACACTAAATTTCACTTGTAGCTAATAGGAAAAAGTCCTTGTAATTACAAGTTACACAAAAATTTTTATGCAACACTTTCTTGTAGCGCTTGTAGCTAATAGCTCCTTGTAGCTTGTAGCTTGTAGCTTGTAGCTTGTAATGTTTACACAACAGGGCCCTGGAGTTTGAATTTAGCTCATTTTCAAGTCAGAGCAAGCATAAATTGATTAAAGAACAAACTGTCCAATACAAAATTTATTCATTATCAAAGCAAATTTACAAACAAATACCATAAAGAATGTCGAACATTGAATAAGAAATAGCAATCAAATTTGTGATTAGGCGTTGAGAAACAGTGAAAAATTATTATAATCATTTGACGAATGAATTATTCACAAGCTAAAGCAAGTTAGCGAGCAGATGTTTTGTGATAAGTGGAGACTTAATTTTTGTTTTTCAAACGAATGAAATATTAATTTTTCATTATACATTCTCGAAGTATCCTTCTTGCAGCTCTCATGACAGATGAAGGGGCGGAGCTAAATGCCATCCAGATCCTCAAACGTTACTACTCACGACAAATATTATGTTTAAAAAGTGGTGCACCGACGCCTATTGCGATGGTGTGAGAGAAACTTATGAAGCGAGGAACTATCCGGCTGGATTTACATTTTGGATCATCACCATGTTGACCATGGTAGCGGGCACTGGCTTGTTCATGGCCAAAGTTTTAAAAACGTACAAAAATTCGCCGATCGCCACGACTTACGCGACCATACCGTTCGCCGAGATGGACCTGCCCGATATTCTATTGTGCTTCAACGGAGGCTTGAATGGCGCATCTATGCTGAAAGCCAACATATCCAAAGGATTAATAATGGCTTTATCGGGCGCTATTACCACGGGCACTATGGACTATAGGTCGTCATTGGAGTATAAAACCGAATTGGACAGCTACTTAAAGCTGCACGGAATGGACATCCTGCAGCTGTACCAACAATTCAGCTACCGCTGCGAAGACATGGTGGAAATCATACATCCGGCAGGAATCAGCAGGCTGCTAAATAACAATCCGTGCAACGTTGAATTAGAACTGCTGTCACCTTTTTACGGGGTGTGCTATTTGTACCACAGTCTCGGTGTCCAGCATGTTCCGGGGGTGAATGGTGGTGCCAGACTATATTTGAAAAGCCCGCCAGATTCGATTACAGCATTATTTCCTGACGTGGCCCTCAAATCAGATAGGAGCCTCGGTTTCGCTGTTTTTATCGAAAATGAATTTTTCATTCACACAGAGAAACAGTACCTGGTTCCGGCCAATTCAAAGATTGAGATTTCGCTGGACGCCAAGCACTTTCTTCGCTTGCCAGAATCTAAAACGGGTTGCAACTCGTCCAGTGAACAGCTAAGTTCCACAAATTGCTTCAACCGATGTTTCGGCGATGTATTTTACGATTCGTGCGGCTGTTATCCGTTTCGATATTACAGCCCGATAGTTGACAAGTCAAAGAAAGTTTGCAATATTTTCGAAGAACAATTGTGCAGGACATTCGATATCTCAGCTTGCGACTTGTGCCAAAGCCGCTGTATTCCAATATGCCGCGAATGGATATACGATATAACTATATCTTATGCAATCAGCGACTCACAGTCCGATACATCTTCCTTGTGGATTGGTTACGATTCAATGCAATATACAAAGGTTTTGTTCTCAAAATTTGCTCGTTATCTCATTAGGCAGAGCTTGAGTCTTGTTTTATTTCAGATTGAAGATGTTTATACATTTACAATCGAGGACGCCATCGCTAACATCGGCTATCAAGCTGGGCTGTGGTTCGGGATCAGCATTGTTACAATTATACAAGCAGTTTATTTTGTCATACGTTGCGCAATTGAAAATGATCAACACGATGAGTCATTGTAAAAATTTACTTGTAAAACTTTCTATAAAACAAAATATTCACGCTAGCCATTTGCAAACAATGGCAATAATCGACACGTAGAAGAAGGCGGCTTTGACGGAAGTTGAACTATTGCAATATTCTCCCGAGCACACGCATATATGACCAGTTACTGTATTGTTCGAAAAAGCTGCAAAAACAAAAATAATTGTTGGATATGCTTGATATTATGCGCCTGTGGTGTAGAACTAGGTAGTCTGCGATTTTTCCGGAAACGATCGCCGTAAAACCTAAAGCCTATCTTCCCGCCATCAGTATTGGGCTGTCCTTGCTAATCTAATTGTACTGTACAAATAACTTTCTTCACTCACGTGTACAACCTGTTGTAGGGCTTACGAAACACCCTTTCGCGGAAGCTGAGCCTGTAAAAATCAACATTTTTGTAACTTTACTGTCCTAAAATGAAAGCAGTTCAAGTTGTGTTATACCAGAATGGCCCTTAATGTTGTAAGACGAAGTCATACTGTAACACGAGTTGGCGTAAGATGAGCAGATTTGCTTTATTGGTGAACAATGAGCATCGCTTGTTGATGAACAACTGTAGCACGATATCGCGTTTGCTAAAAAGAATAATTATACCTCCTCGAAGTTTTTCCTTTCTTCTTACGAAAGGCGATCTTACACGTTTCGAAGAAGGTCAGGCAAAAAATTAAGCTTGCTAATAGAGCTTTCATTCCAAAAAGAATAGGCAACAGAAACAGCAACAGTCAGAATTTACAATGCGAAAAACTGCATTGTATCAAAGTTTTTATAGTGTTCCTTGTCTTGTGATCATTAGCAAGCAATCTGTTGCTCGTTGGCGTATAAATGGTGACACATTCAAGTGGGACAATTTGTTTTTGCTATTATTGCATGCGTGACTGTCTGCAGCGTTGTTACAGATAGGGATTTTAAACCCTTTCATTTTAAAAATGTTCCTATGGCGCTTGTCATTTGTGTGATTTTCAACTCAGTATTGCACATCGCTTAGGAGTGAGTAATGAGTCGAAAGTGACAAACTTGTGAATAGAATTTAGACCGATTTGTTTTGTAAAAAACAAAAACGAAGTGTGAAAATACAATTTTAAAGACCTAAATTAAATTCAATTCACAAGTACGGTTAGAATAATGAAATTAAAATTTATAATCATTGTTCAGATATTGATTTTAGTCAATCTAACTGGATGCAAGAAAATCAATATACCTGTAAGTCTCAACTTAAGCAGAAAAAATAATTCAAGTTATCAGCTTGCAAATCATCGCGACAATCGACAGGAAATAAAACACAGCTTTGACCGACGATGCACCGCTGTTGCATAAATCGTTGTAGTTTTCAAGAATGATACCGGTAAGGTGCTTATGCTCGGACAAAACAAAATAATTGTAAACATTAGCTCAGGATCGTGCACAAATCCGAACTTTCCGACAGCCGTGTCGTTGCACGCTGACAATCAAGTCATATTGTTGCTAGACAAAGTTTTGACACCCCTTTACACTTTACGCTGTACACTCGTAATGTTATTTGACTACGTATTACAGCCTACACCTTCACCATTGGTGCTACCTTTTCGCACAAATGAGTCTGCAAAAGTAAAATCAAACTAATTTACTGTCGCTTTGTGTGCAAATACAGAACATAAAATTAGTTTATTACCCGATTTATCGACTTGCCTGCGCATCGTCGAACGATGCACAAATGTTACAAGATGGTGAGTTAGCTAAACAAAAAAAAGGTTTGAAAAAGTTTTCTTTGAGGAAAATACGACGATTGTTACAAGTGTGAACTATGGCTAACGTGAAAATAATAGGAGGAAATACAGCATTGATCTTGGTTTCAATCTCAGCAAAGTAGTATGTCAATGTGCAGGTATTCCGACAGTCAACGACTTATAATGTTTGCTAATTTGCGACCGATAACTTAGTTGATGTTTATAAATTAAGAAGCCAGACGTTGGTAAAATCGTCAATTTGCGTTTTGTATTTTAGCACGATTTGCAGCTTGGAGCTACTCGTGATTAGGGTATTTAGCATTAGATTTTGCAAAAAACGAACAGAAAGATAAGCTATTTTAAAGACATTAGAGTCCTTTCACTACTATAGCTGGAATAAAGTACAGTAATCCTAAAGATGAGATTTACACTCTGAATTCAGATATACTTGTTATCTGCGTACGGATTGTAATAACTGTTCTTTTATTCCAGGGAGACTATAATGCCACCAGATAAATGAATTGTGGGCTTGCTTTCATAAAGATTTTATTGGAGAATGAGCTCGTATTGTAAATGGCACATTTAGAAAGCTAAAGACAACAATAAATTCAAACTATCAGCTTGCAAATAAGTGCAATAATTGACACGGAATAAAACACAGCTTTGACGCCGGCTGCACCATTGCATAAATCGGTTGAGCAAACGCACGTCTCACCAGATGTGTAGTTACGACCAGATGTGTTTGTGACTGCTGTAAAACAAGCAAAAAATAGCAAATTATGCAAGTCGAAAGTTATAGTTCACTGGACGTTATTTTCAATCAACTATTTTCATTTCAATATTTCTATAATACTCACGTTTGCAACCTTTGTCAGTCGAGGCATAAGTGCACCCTTTTTGCGAGAATGATTCTGAAAATCATTTTTTTAAATTACTGTATTACAGTCGATGAGATAAAACGTCTTACCGGATTGACCAGTCAACGTTAATGTGGTTTGGAAGCATACATTGTCGTCGGCTGAGCAATTTTGAGCCACTGGCGAGTCACATTTAGCACCTCCGAACCCCATTCCACAACTGTAACACTTCAGTGAGTTTGCTGAACAAAAATAAGAAATTAGCTAGTCGCTCATAATTCCATTATTATGGTCCTTTCACAAATATGGATTGATAAAAACAACAGTAATCCACCTGTAACCAAAAACCGAATACGGATAATAATTCTCGAATTTAAGATTACTGTAGTTTCTCCATTCATCCATAGTAGTGAAAGGTCTAGAGTATGACAGATCCTTACTAGTTTTCCATAACGCCAAACTAAAAATCACACAAGCCAACAGGGAGTTCATTCTGGAATAGATTATCAACAAGACCTTTTTTGAATGTGAAGGTTGAGCGGATTTGAAATGTAACGAACTGTCTATGGCTTATATTTTGCTTGTTGTTCCTGTAATAACACTTCGAAAGCAATAAAATATCCTACAGACTTTGACATCCAGTCATCGTTTTGAGCTAAATTTGCAAATCACTCAAGTGGGAAACATGCTAGCGCCCTCGCTAACTTTTCAGAAAACAAACTTTACGTTGTTTAGATAACGTTTTGGACTATCTTTTGTGAAAGAGCGTAGTATTTGAATAGCTGTATAAACAATGACCAATGCTTGTTTGTGCACAGTTACCTGTGCATGACGCATCAAAATGTTCACTGGCTGTAAATTCATGATGTGTCAAAGTCAGAATTAAAAACAAATTCAAATTTGACACGAATTTGAATCTGGAATGCAGCTAATCAAATTCTGACTGGATATCTACCAGAATATTTGTATTTCAGCATCCCTTTGCATCGTTATTGTTGTAAAGTAAAATCAAATAAAAAGATTTACAGGTACAATTTTGCAATTTATTCCTAGTTCAAAACAATATGATTACAATAACTGCAATCATTGACATGAATTGAAATAGAGTTTTGGCTGGCGATCCGCTGCCGTTGCATAAATTGGTTGAGCACACGCAACTACTGCCACCAGCTACCGAATTACCATAGCCTGTAAAGAACAATAAAAAACAAGAAAGCATCTAAGATATTCACTGCTTATAAAAAATTGGTTTATTTTCAATGATTCACTTGTACATGTAGTTTTACCAGAAGCGGGGGCAGTTCCATGTGTGCAATCTTTTCCTGAAATTGTCAATCCTCCTAAAAGTAGAAATTTTTGAAATACAATTGTTACTTTTAACTCGTTTTATTGCACCTGCCGTTTTTGACCAGGTTTCGCACAAATTGTCATCATGATCGCATGTTATTATTTGATCGCAATTATTGCTTCCCGAGTAACAATAGTAACATTCCAAAGAATTAGCTAGTGCCAAAACAAATTACAATATCTGTTGGACAATAATTATATCTTCACTCTCTACCATAATGAATTGATGCAACAATAAGCATAAATGTAGAAACAAAAATTGTTTGCATTCCGAATTTAGATTCCCAAAAATTGTTCCATAAAACAAGAGACACACCTTAGAATGGTTGACTGAGTGTTTGTTATTAGGTGGAATCATGATAAAGACGTCTTCTTCATAAAAATATTGACCTAAACGATTATGCCAACAGAAAATTTGTATTGAACGAAGGTTACGCAGTCACATACTAATTATTTCGCTATGAAAATATAAATCAGTGAAACACCAAAAGACTGGAATATTTATAATTTCAAGAATAATTACAACTTTAATGAAACATTTAAAAATTTATAAAACAAAGAAAAGTATCGTAATAACAGTTGACAAATACATCGCAGCTTTCAAATTCGTCGCTGCGTTGTTGCAATAATTGGTTGCACAAACACATCGACGTCCATTGGAGCCATAAGCTACAAATTTAAAAAGTTAACAAGCATTAGCAATCTAAAATTATCCCTGTCTAGATAATGACTCACGTGTACATCCCTGTCCAGAACTTGGTATCTGGCCACTGCTGCATCCTTTAGAGGATCGATGAATTCCATCTGAAAGTATACAGTGGCAGTCAAAATTTTAGATTCACCGCTATTTTTCTATAGGTTGCGACTTTTGTCTGCTGTGCGGCTAACTTTTGTCCAAGTGGGAAATAACTTTTAATTTTGTAGCGAATAAATTTTCTACAAGATATAGTATGTAAACAGTTCATTTTTCATCGTTTTTGATGAGAAAACGCCCATCGTTAACGCCGAAAACATCGGCTAAAATCACTGTATTAAATTCGACTGCCAAAATGTCACAAAGAGAAGTTTCCAAATAATTAACAGTCTCACAACGTGTGGTCTCTAGTGCCTTATTAAGATTTAAAAAATCCGGAACGTACGGCCATTCTCTTGGCGCTGGGCCTCCAAGAAATCGACCGAACGACAGGACCGAAAATTAGTGAAAATGTCGGAACTGAATCGAGGAAAAACGACACCAGAACTTAAAATTGAATGGGAACAGTCAGCCGCTCCATCAGTCTATCGTCCAGTAATGCTAGGAGACGCTTGGGAGAGAACGGGTTGAGCGGTCGAATCGCCGGACGCAAGGCATTCATTTCAGAAGTGAATAAAATCAAACGGTTAGATTTTGCCAAAAACCATTTAAATTGGTCCGTGGAAGATTGGGCCCGAGTTCTTTGGTCTGATGAAACAAAATTGAATTTTTCACTCAAAAATGACGAAGATACATCCCCTGAAGAGTTGGGGAAGAATACAACTTGTATTGCCTCGTTGGTACTGTGAAACATGGTGGTGGATCAGTGCGGGGAACCATGGGCGTGGATGGTGTTGGCGAATTAGGAAAAGTTGATAATATCATGAAGGCTAAAGACTATATTGGATCTTGGACAGGAATTTGCATGAGTCCGTCGAAAAATCATTGAAACAACCAGTAGAACAGTAGTTTTTTCAACATTATAATGATCCGAAGCATAGAGCCCAAATTGCGACAAAGCACCTATGATTCCAGTCCACGAGTTCCTCCCCAGTCACCCGACCTTAATCCGATCAAACATTTGTGGCAATTGCTGAAGCCAAATGTGAGCAAAATGGATTCTGGACAAAAAACAAAGAGGAATTATTTGATTTCCTTCTTCAAATATGGTCCAAAATTACGGGTGAAGAATATGCAAATTTGGTTAGCAACAAGCCCAACCGTTTGAAGGACGTTATTAAATCTGGTGGTGGACCAACCTATTACTACTCGAGAGAGAATTGTTTTTGCAATCTAATGATGTTAAATTATTTCATATGCCCAGTACTTGTTATGAAATTGAATAAAAACGATTGTATTTAATTTTATTTAATTATGACTGCTACTGTAGCTATGTAGATGGGGCGACCATAGCCACGACCCATGGATCACAAACTAAGAACATGGTCCATGAACCTTGAGCCATGGATCAGGGACTACGGCCTATGTACCATGATCATGGGTCTTTGATGTCTTTGACATCTTTGATCAAGGATCATGGCCCGTGGACAATGGAGCATGGTCATGGACCATAGGTTGACCATGCTTCCGATGTGACCGAAAGTAAATGTCATTCCAAATACAAATTTTCATTACCAGTAGTTCCTGACCAACTCTCGCATAGGTTGTTCCCAGGCACGCATGTTTGTAGCGTACCGGCTGGATCGCAATTGTTGCTGGTTATTGAATAACAAGAGTAGCACGTAAGCGAACTTGCTAAACAAAAACTAAGTCTCGAAAAATGTTCTCACGACTTCCAGACACTTTTTTACCAGTTTTAACCAACATGAGAGTGAAAATCGAACAAATTAAAAGCAAATTCATTTTGAAATACATTTTAGCACAGTTTTGGTGAGGTAAAGTCGAGTTTTGTCGCTAAATTTGAAATTGTTTACAACTAGCAAGATCGTTTGCGTTTTGATAAAGTGTCCAAATTGAAAAGTTTCATCGTGATTCATAGTTTACTTTAGTCTATTATCAACAACACATATTATTCGGTTCCCTATACAAAACGATGAACATCGAAAATTTGTTTTTATTTTTTATTTATAGTCCTTTCACAACTACGGCTTGAATAAAAGGAATCCTAACGATAATACATACAATCCGTATTCAGATACTGATTTTAGCATGCGGAATAATACATCTGCTGAATCCAACCGAATGGTCGATAATCAATATCAATATTCGGATTGTCAATCTCAACTTTCGGATTACTGTACTTTTATTAAAACCGTCGTCCTGAACGGACTTTAAACTCAAATTAGTTTTCAGGGATCCACTTAGCACACAATAACAACAACCTTAACATGAGATCCGTTTAAGCATTGGGCATTAAAACCCCGTCGAGGAATATGCAAATTTCAGTCGCCGTCTTGAATCGGAACGTTCAAATACGGTTTCAGGTAAGTGATCCAATAAATGGCGTTGAAACAAGCGAACACGATCGGGAAAATGATCCTAGCCAGCACGTCTATGCGTTTCGATCTTTCTCTATAGTGAACATGCCACAATTTCGACAGTACGCTGCCTGTACGCCGATGTTTGGCTTTGATCGTAAAAGCTTGACTGTTCCGACGATGCTCTTGTATGATCGTCGACACGTCGTAGGAACTCAGATTCGGAAAAGCGTTCGGGTTGAACGGGCCGTAGAACTAAAATAGCTCTTTTGATTATTATCGGCAGTGACGTCACTGGCTATAATTTGCAGTCAGTGACGCCACTGGCTATAATTTGTGGACAGTGACGCCGTTGGCTATAATTTGTAGACGGTTACGTCACTGGCTATAATTTCAAAAATGTTTACTAATTCTCGAATTTCGCGCTTTTTTCGTCGACTGGCCTCGTTTAGCATGTCCCTCCTTGCCACGCCGTTGACCAGGGCAAATTCCAGCAGAGCCCCGAAAATGAACGCCAAACAAATTCCAATCCAAACGTCTATGGCTTTCGTGTATGAAACCGGAGGTAATTTTGCATTAATACCGGACGCCTAATTTGATTTGTTTTCAAAAATGGAGAGATAGTTAACTCAAAAAACAAAATACTTGCGTGGTCATGGTCAGTAAAGTCGTAACCCCTAATGTAACCCTCGCAGGCACCGAATCCTTATCCAACCAAAACGATACCCACGACACGACGACTAGCATGAGGGACGGTATATAAAGCTGAATCAGATAGTAGCTGAATTCTCTTTTTAACGTGAGTACCAAACGGAGACAACTGTAGGTGCCTAAGTGGTAAGATAATGTCGATAAAAAACTAAAATCCGTCATGGGCCAGTAACTTACCGGTGTTAGTTGTACTTGTACAAGTAGTCGTATGAACGTTGCTTAATCTGAAGCTAGGCAAGCTACGTCTGAGTCCGGCTTTAATCTGAATCGGCTTTATACTTTTCCAAAAATATTCAATGTCATTAGTCGTATAGGCGTCTTCAAATATAGTTCCAAGAATTAGCTAGGTAAAAGAGTTACAAAGCAAATTTCGCGTACAGCTAGCCATGTCAATGAAACACTCTTGAACATCCATCGGGTAACTATGGAGCTGCATCGGGCAAGACAGTTTCAAAGTCAACCTGCAAAAAGTTTGCCTCTAAATTCGCTGGCTAGCGAAGAAAATTTGTTTGAAACTCATCCAAACTGTACCTGGTACTGTACAAAACGTGCCCATTTCCGCTGCGAATCCTCAGCATGACGTTCGGCTTGTCGATTTCGTGAACTTTGCCCTCTTTCTCATTTTGGAAAAAAGTATCCGGCATCCAGATCAATTGGCCAGGCGACAAATTAACATATTTCAATATGTCGCTTTCAAACTTCAGCCTGTCGTCGAACCATTCTTCGCGAAACGTAAAATGTGCGCTGTACTCCTGATATGGAGGTACTTTTTTAATTCACATTTTACTACAGTATTCCGAACTATAGTCGGTTCTTAGTACCATATTTACGTCGTCCACTTTGCTAATAGTTCTCAAATACAAATTTATAACAACGAGCACTGGTCCACCATCTACAATTAGGTAATCACGGTTTTCGACAGATTTTCTCATAAAACAAACGAATTTTATTACCTGCCAATGAATCATTAAATCCACGGGGTCGAACTCTCCAATGAGGTTCTTCCAAAAGAAGATTGATAATCTCCTGTTCTGTTGATCTACGAAATCTTCCATCGGCGCTGGTGGCTCTACAATAAAACAACTATAGTGAAGAAAATATCAACTATAGTGTCGTAGCTTGTGAACTATCGGACTCTGATTTGCACACTACCTTTGTTGGCAAAACCAAACTATAGACGTGAAATAAAAGCAAACTTTTCTGTTCATCATTAAAAAAACAAAGCAAAGATTGAGCGCTGTCTACTAAATCGACGATTTCAGCACAGTAATTTTGCTTTTCCTCATTGTAATGTGTTTTGAAAATGAAAAAACCCAAGGAAGCGAGATTGCAATTGAAAGAATTCGACGAGCGAAAAAATATTCAAGGGAAATTAACTTTTATCTTTTTGCAGCCTTTCTTGCTCGAATTGAAATCAGATGAAGCGTCGGATTAAAAATAATCGTCGTTTCGTAAACAAGTCGATTCGATGAGAATGGAACGCTAGTTGAGGGCGCTTTCCGTTCTGAAATTTGTTTGTAATCCCAAGTTTCGAGCAAATTTTCGAAACTAACAGCTGACAAGCGAGGAAATCAAGTTTTATTACAGAAAACATAAAAAAAATATCGTTTTCTTCGAAGTGAAAAAATAAATTGTCGACATCGTGAGCAAATCCGACTTCGGTCGATGGCTGAGAAAATAAAATTTCAGTCTTCATCTTGAATCGGTACATTCAAATACGGAATGAGGTAAGTGGTCCAATAAATGGCGTTGAACGCGGCGAAAGCGATCGGGAAAACGACCCTGGCCAGCACGTCAATTCGCTTGGATCGTTCCTTGTATTTCACTAGCCATAATTTTGAAATGATGCTACTCGTTCGTCGCTGTTTGGCTTTCACCGATGCAGCGCGACTTTGCCGTCGATTTTCCTGATTTATCCTCGACATTTGATGAGCACTTAAATTCGGGAAAGCACTAGTACGAGACGGACCATTGAGCTGAAAAAAAATCATAAAACTTCACTAGCTAATCCACTTTTCAGCTCGATTTGTCCCATTTTGAGGTCTGACTTGTCGATTTCAAAGTAAATAATTTCACTGGCTATTTTCGGGAAAACTTACTAATTCGCGTCTTTCGTGTTTTTTTCTTCGACGAAGATCGTCGAGCATGTCTCTTCTTGCGGCATAGTTGACCAATGCAAATTCGAGCAAAGCTCCGAAAATGAAAGCCAAACAAACACCGATCCAAACATCGATGGCTTTCGTGTAAGATACGGGTGGCAATTTTGCATTGATACCAGACGCCTGGAATAGCCAGTCACGCACATTCTTAAAATTGGACAGATGAACGAATCGGAAAACAAGATACTTGTGTGGACATGGTGAGTAACGTGGTCACGCCGAGGGTAACCCTGGCAGGCACTGAATCCTTGTCCAACCAAAACGATACCCACGACACAGCCACCAACATGAGGGAAGGTATGTACAGTTGTAATAGGTAGTAACTGAATTCTCGTTTTAGCGTAAGCACCAGTCGAAGGCAACCGTAAGTACCTTCATTACAAGCTCAGGTTAGCTCAAATACGAGCAAAAATTGTCACTGGACCTGTCTTACCAGTGTTTGTTGTACTTGTACAAATCGTCGTATTGACATTGCTCAACCTGAAACTGGGCATGCTACGCCTCAGGCCCGACTTGATTTGTATGGGTCGTACAAGTTTCCAAAAATATTCAATGTCGTTAGTCGTGTAAGCATCTAAAAATAGCTTACAGTACGGAGACCTGGTGACTGGAAAAACAAGAAAACTTACAGCTCCCCATTTCTATGAAGCATTCTTGAGTGTCCATGGGGTAACTGTGGAGCTGCATTGGGCAAGACAGCATTAAAGTCAATCTAAAAAGTAGTCACAATAATTAACTATAGTCTTCAACTACAATCTTCGACGATAGTCCTCAGCAATGTTCCTCAACAAAACAGTACTTAACTATAGTACTCAACTACAGTCTTCAACTATAGTACTCAACTACAGTCTTCAACTATAGTACTCAACTACAGTCTTCAACTATAGTACTCAACTAGAGTCATTTTTTATCAACTGTAGTTTCGCAAACCTTGTACTGTACAGTATGTGTCCAGTGCCATTTCTGATCCTCAGCATTACGTTGGGTTTATCTATGTCGTGGACTTTGCCTTCTTTTTCGTTTTGAAAAAACGTATCCGGCATCCATATCAGTTGTCCAGGTGATAAATTTACATGATGCAATACGTCGCTTTCGAACTTCAATCTGTCGTCGAACCATTCTTCACGAAACGTAAAATGTGCACTGTATTCCTGATAAAGAAACCATTTCACAAAACAGGACATTTTCGCTCAATAGTTGGGAAACTATAGTTGCAAACGGTCTACAGTTGCTATTGTTAGATAATTGGACAGTCACTATAGTTGCACAGCGACTATAGTTGGATAGTGACTGTAATTACCATGTTCACATCGTCCACTTTGCTTATGGTGCGCAAGTATAGATTTATGACAACTAGCACTGGTCCGCCATCTAAAAATACATTGAATTGAATTCTGACGCAGAATCGAACAAAAACCACCCGAAAATGTGTTGGAATTTGAAATTCACATGCTAAGACAATTTTTATGTACTCGCCAATGAATCGTTATGGCCACTGGGCCGAACTCTATGGTCGTATTTCCGATATCCGTTGGATCTCAATTGGGGTTGGTACAAAAGGTAATCGATGATTTCCTGATCGCTGTTTGTATGAAATCTTTGAACGGCGATGGCCGATCTAAAAAGCGAGAGATCGTATAAAAACCTCCGAAGGACTCTTACAGCAAATCGCGCTGTACCTTTGTTGGCACATCCAAATGATGTAAGTAAAGTAAAACCGATGGAAAAACAAGAATCGTCCAATCATCAAGTCGAAAAAACAGAATTTCCGTCTCAAAAACGACAGTTGACGGTCAAAACCGTAACTTTGTAATTTTCTCCCGATCAGTAGTTAAAACGAGCAATTTCGCCGTCGCTCAGTCGTTAAAAGTGGTCGAAAGCCGTTTTATCGTTGGTCATAGTTAAAAATCCGAGGTAGTAAAACCGATTCGCTGCTTTTCTCTAGAAATATATCAAATTCAATGGAATGAATAATTTTCAAAGACCGAACGTGTCACAAGCACGTTTATGGCCTAGCTAGCTGGGAAAAAACGTTAAAAACTAAGGGATTTCTCCTCTCGAGAACCCTCCCTATTGATCAAAAACAAAAATCCTGAAAACGGTTGTTGAACCAAACCCAAAGTCCAATTCCTTTTTCGTTTCATTTCCCCTACTCGCTTTCGCTCGCTTTCGTCGCTGGATGATGTTCATGCTCGGATAAATCCTAGTCCGAAATGCATCCGAGAATCTGTCACTCACATTTTTTCATTTGCAAATAATGATCGCTAGCCAATTAACTATCGGTCGTCGGCGTGTTAGAGAATTTTGTTCAGTAACAAAAACGAGCAAATGTGCGCGGGAAAAAACGATTTCCGAGCAAATCCGCAACTTTATCCACAAATCGACCGACTTACTTCACGTCAGAACACACTTTAGGTGTAGACAGTGAGTTAGTTTGTATTTTTCTCCCTCAATCTCGCTAGCCGGGACAGGTTTATGGATAGTAGCTAGCTGAAAGTGAACGTTATTGTTTTTAATATACATTCGATAATTCGTCGCTCTCGATGCATCTGATATATAATTTTGCAATGTATTTGCTTAATTAAGCCGACTGAAAAGTTGAAACAAGTCGCTAAGCAACGCTAAAAATTCTTCATCGCTTCGTGTTTATATCGAGATACGGAAATTAGCCGTATTCAGAGCAAAAAAATACAAGGTAGAGAAATGATGTAGGTAGAATCGCGAGCTGAATAACGCGATTTGCGTTCGTTGATCATTGATGGACAGCGAAATGTAAATCAAAAAATGCGACAGCGAGAATCGAAATGGTTACTTCGCACGCTGATTGCTTTAATTACAGTTAGTGCATGTTTGCTAAAAAAGCAAACCAACAGCGCATGCAAAACAACTGTAGGGTGAAAATTCATTCATAGACCGTTGATAGAAAAACAAAAAATGCGTCAGTGAAATCAAAATTGAACTACAGTGGATATTACTGATTGCAAAGGTCCTGGCTGAGCAAATCAACATCGCAGGATGAATCATTATTATGTTTTGCACGCTGTCGCTCAGGATGGATGTGATAAAAATATTACTGATGTAAAAATAATATGTATACAGTGAATAAACAGCTGATTTATAACAAAAATAACTGTTAAATGTTTTTCACAATGGTTCATTTGTAGAATACTGTATTTCCGCGGGGGTTGTATCTGAACTTAAAAGTAATAGAACTAGTTAAATTTATGTTTCAAGTCTTTATTCATGTATATCAATTAATTGCAGTAAAATTCGCTGTAAATGTTTCACGTTTCAGAAAGTTTCACTAAAATGCAATAAATTTCGCAAAAACTTACGTTAAATTGTCTCGAAATGTATTTGCTCAACCAATTTACATCTGGAACAATGTAAATTTTGTTTCAGGACAAAATTTTCTTCGCTTTTCTGAGCGAGCCGTTGGCAGTTGTTATAATTTTAAAGTTACAACAACCCATTTTTGTAATGTTTTAAATTCTGTTTATAAGTTTTCAAATAGTCTTCTTTTGCCTGGCCGGCAATCGTCTAGGGTTCGCCACGTTGTGTTTTCTTTGGAAAACGAATTTCGGGACACCGAGAGCAATTTTTTATTGGGTTTTCGCCCCTTGAAAACCCTAATTCATGAAAATTGCTGATATTTTGCTTTAAAAGTTAATTCAAGAGCGCTAGTTAAAAAAATAGCTGATTTTTTACTGTAAAATCTGCCAAAACCTGCTTGTTACTGAAAGTCTCAATAAATTGCTTAAAAAACCGCCACTGAACATCGACTTGAATTATTTGAAAACAAATCTTAAGCCAACAAGTCATTGTTTCGAGTGCGGTAATTGATGAGTTTTGTTTTCTCGAAGTAATGCAGACTTTTCAGAAACCGGTGCCTCTCCGTAGTCCAGACGCGGTTACTACCTCACTCGTCTCTGCCAGACACTGAAAAATGGCGCTCATCAAAAGGTATTCGACTCTTGAAAAATCGGTCTTGTTTCAAAAGCGAAATCCTCTCGCGATAGCATAGTTGAAAAACGCGCAAACAAAATTCTGGCTCCATTGAAACACGGTTTTGGCTCTCGGGGCTGTTAATTGACGATTTGGCGCGCTAAGTCCGCAACATTTGTTACAACACGCGCTGGTACTTCGAAACAGTCATTGGTATCCGGGACGCATTCCGAACCAGACCCGGGTTAGGGTTTTTTTTAGCATGTCTCCTCGCTAGCCAGCGCTCAGTTGGAGGATACAAAGGGAGGGAACCTTACACCGGTTTTTCACTGTGTGGTGCGTTGGGATTAACCGTGGTGCCGGATTACTGTAGATTAAAGTCCACTTCTCCGTATCGAGGTCGACATTATTTGAATTCGTCCGCCGGTGCGAACCTCAACCCCACAATAGTGACCAACGATTCATTTCGAAAATGACACAACGGGGTAATGTTCGCGCGTGTTTTTCAGTAACCATTTTGGCTAGCGCAACGTTTTGCTGGTTTTTGCGCGAAATCCAACCGCAAACCGTCCGCAAATTTCTCCTTCCTTTCCCGCACTTGACAAAAGTGCTTCAATACGGTCGCAACTGTTTATTTCGTGTTTGCCGAAAAACTTTACCGCCCGAATTGAGCGGCAGCAGGAATAAACGTTTTTGTCGCCAACGAAAACCGCGATTCACATCGAGGGCCCACTCGAGCTCGAGCGATTCGCCGATTTTTAGTTTGGTTTTCATCTATAACGGTCATTTCGCCCTTTGTAGTGCCAAAAAACAAATAAATTGCTTATTTTTTTATTTATTGGATTTTCATTTGACGCGATAATAATCATCAAGTAATTTGTTATTTTCGCAATTCATAACTTGTTCACCCCTTCAGTTATGTTTTCCATGATAATCTAGCGTGCCACGTGGCGGATGTTTTTGGCGGTAATTCAAAATTTAGTCTTTGATTTCTTCTTCATTCAGTCAATCACTTTTCATTTTCTGGTAATTAGTGTCATGTTGAATTCTTTCAACTTTTTCGAGCTGAGAAGAAAGGTTTTATAATTGGATTGATTTTCAGGGCGTTAAGCAAATAAACAGTGCAATTACAAAACTTGCGCATCGATGTTTCAATGTAGATTTATTTATTTTAAAAACCAGTTGTTCAATCAATGGGAAGAAACAAAATATGTGTCGAGAATTTTTGCGGATGCGACGAAAGTTATTAGTTTCGCGAGAATTAACAATACAATCGAGTCGATTTCCCGTTTTCACTTTCCCAGCGGATTTCTATGCATGTAGTCAGCTGATATAAATAGTTGATATACAAAGGATAAAGCTTTGGGCGCCAATTCAAAAAACTAGTTTCCATACAACTGCGTAAAAATGTATTCATCAACTTGACTTTGAATAGCAAACTAAATTATTGAAGTTCACAAAATCTTCAATCATTGATGTATCTTCTGCAGCGCTGCAACTTCGATGTATCGTTGCAAAATTGATGTTGTTATATCGCTGAGTCAAGCAACATCAATGCTGCGCTACAACTTCGATGCAGCAAGAATTGCACAGCTGTCGCTGCCACATAGAAGCACTGCTGCAACTTGGATGCATCGCTGAAAAGTGGATGCACCTGCAGCATCGACGCATTGAGGTATCAATGAATCGCTACAGCATCGGTGCATCGCTGCAACTTGGATGCATCGCTGCAATTTGGACGCATCGCTGTAACTTGGGTGCATCGTTGTAACACCGACATTTCGACTTGAATTCATCGCTGTGTTTTAAAACAAATTACACGTTGTTCTTCGTGATGTCCATATCGTCGAATGTAATCTATTCAAATTAAACTGGTTCAGGATATTTTTATAAACCGTCCTATAAATAAAATGGTTAAATTACAGTCGACCGACGAGAGCGCGAAATCTATTTTACACGTTTTAATAGTACACGTAGGTATCCATAGTCAGTGCGGTCCTGTTTCAGTTTCGTCGTATTTGGAATGAAATAGGCGTCCCTCCGAACAATAAAAAACAGGCACGAGTCCAAAGCGAAAAAGTTGTATTTATCTAATTTCATCTCCTGTCATTCGAAATAAACATCGTTAGAGAGTCAAGGCTGCGGTTTGTATGCGATAGACACTTCGATGTTAAATGGATAGTGGCGTCTATAGTCGACAGTTTCCGGCGGACCGTGATGCTGATCGAAGGAATCACGGACGATAACTCGTCACTGGCCAGTCCGTTTTCGAGATTGCTCCACATCGACGGATATAGAACGACACATCGGTTGGGGAAGTCGGTTTGCGAAACAAATTTTCGGCGCTGGCCGATCGTTTTAATCATAGCTCATCGTCGGGGGTCAACGGGCGTGTGTGCGAGAAAAAAATTGTTAACTAAAGTTTCAACGACAGTTCCAGATTTTTATTCCGAATTGGATTTTACATTGTTTCGCACGTTGTCATTCTGCAACTGGCTGGCTGTTGTTCTTCTGCAACTACAGTAAACGGTTTTGTAGTACTTGATGATCCTCTACTACAGTAACCCCTCTGTCCTTCCCGCCAAATTGGCCTCACTTATTCTAATGCGCAGTATGTCGCCCGTTTATCGTCTTTCATTAGGAAAGCGCGAACTTGTAAAAAAATTAGTTTCCACGTTTGGAGATCTCGCCGACCGAAAATCTAACTGGCCATGTCGCTTGTACCTACCGCGCCGAATGTGAAAAAGTGAAATTTTCTAAACCTTTTCAGGTGTCAAAACGATGTGACACGATTATTGCCGCTTTTTTGAATTTTGAAAAACATGAAACGACGAGCCGTTTTACAAAAGTCGACGTTTCAGCGACTTTCGCTGAATCTGGACGATGTTCAACAACAACACCAACAACTGTTGCAACAGCAGCGGGCGCATCCGACGAACGATCGACAAGTGAGCAAGCATAAATTGTCACTGACTGTACGCCGAATCGTGTCATCTTCGACGACTAGTGTCGGCGTTTGATATGCGTGGTGTCACCCTTTTTTGTAAACGTGTACAACATACAAAAACCGTCCATAGTTAGAAACCTCGATACCTTGACATCGGCGGTATGTATTACAAAAATGACGCGACCGTACTATTGTTACGATCGTATTGAACGTACAGTCTGTGTGTGTTCAGTTGTTGTCCCCTTTTGTTAACAATATTTCCGCAAAAGGTGTCGCAGACAGTTGGTAAGTGGCTACTATGGTTGCGCTTGAGGTTGCGGCTAGTGAACTATAGTTGCAGTTAGTGGCAAGTGTAGTTGTCATGTGTCACTATAATTGTCATGTGTCAACTGTTGTTGTCAATATGCCAACTGTAGCAGCGGTTAGTGATAATATAGTTGAGCTTCGTGTCAACTATAACTGTCAACTGTAGTTGACACTAACCTCAACTATAGTCTGATTTCGACGCACTGGTGACTTACCTTTCTGACAAACGCCGGACAACCTTGAGTATCATGAACAATCTACAGTATCATGTAGAATTTAAGACCCATTGAAAACTTATCGCAATTATAAGAAATTTTCTAAAGCTATCGAACCGTTCAAGGTTGATTTCCCCCGCACAAATTCCACCGACGGTAACAGTTAAACATACACGCACGCGCAACTATAGTTCAACGGACAACAATACCAAAAACGTCAACTATAGTTTGACATCGTTTTGTCGCGACAGGGCACACGTCGCGCATGATTTATTTCGAGTTTTTGCTTGGAAACGAAAGGAGAGGAGCAATTTAAGGTGCAAAAATTTCGTTTTTCGTTACAAATTCGGCGCCGTTTTCCCTCTCGCAAGCGCGCGTTATCGATCGTCAACAGTCCGTTGCTCGACCTGTACGAGACTTTTGTCGCTATTGTACAGAAAAATAGAGTTCTTTTTTTGTCGTCACCTTCGGCGATTTTTGTAACGGCTATTTGTTCACATTTTTCATTTGTAGAAGGCGTTGGGCGTCGATTGGCATGTGGTCAAAGTGGACTTGGTAAAGGCGTCCGACGAAATAGGTTTCGGTCTGAAGTTCAAAGGAGGACGAAAGTCGAGGGGTCAAGCAGCGATTAGCGTCGCTCATGTGGATCCAGGCAGCGCCGCCAGTCGGTACGGTATTTTTTGGACAGTACCATTGTAGCGCGCACTTACCACCTCGCAAGCGCACTTTTCGCGCGCTAGCCAAACGTTTACCGCGTCCGCAAGCTAATTTTACCGATTTTGTCGACTCGCGGGTGATAATTTTCGTTTTTTGCTCGGAAATTCTATTTTTTGCTCTGAACTTTGAATTTTTTGATGACTAAATCATTTTTTTTCGCCCTGAACTGTCTACGTTTGCTCTAAACGTTTAAAACTGTCTATTTTCGCAGTCATCGCCGATAATTTAACGATCGCCCTAAACTTTTTTCGGACGACTTTTCATTCTTCTACTTTTTTTTGAGAACGAAAGATTTAATCGGAATCGGGGACGAAGTATTGATGTTAAACGGCGAAAGTTTACTGGGTGCGAGTTTGAAACGCGCCGAAGATTTAATGGAAAAGTCGAGCGGTGATTCGGACTCGTTGCGAATGATTCTAGTCAAAAAAGTAAACGCCAAATCCCTGGCTAAATGACATTCTATCGTGCGAGCCGAGCAACTGTAGGAACTGGAGAAAAGTTACAATTCCATTTGCAGAACCAAAATGTCGTCCAGTCGACGTCGCCCATGCTTTCGCGATTGACGAAATCGGACGATGGCAATAGCAAACTTCTGACGGTGATCCTACATAGAAATTTCGAAAATGCCGATCAGCCGGAAGCCAAGAGGAAATCGCTCGGATTCAGCATCGTCGGCGGATCGGATTCGCCCAAGGGTCGCATGGGCATATTCATCAAAACTATTTTCGCCGGTGGACTCGCCGCCGAGAGCGGAGTGTTGAAAAAAGGTTAGTTAGCCAGCGGCGAAATTTGCTTGCTAAGACGCTTTCGCGAGCCGTTTCGTTGAACGATTTGTAGGCGACGAAATCTTGGCTGTCAGCGGCGATAGTTTGGTAAATCTGACTCACAGCCAAGCGCTGCACGTCTTCAAACGAGCGAAACACGACGACGTTACGTTATTGGTGCGACGTCGTAGAGTTAATCACGAACAGAGGAGGTATTACGCAATTCAACATCGAAATCGCGCAAGTCGGAAGTCCATATTTACTTTTTCAGTTTAATTCCAAAATTGCAACATCAGCCGTCGCTGACGTCGCCTTATCACAAACGTTCATCGTCGCTGGACGTTAATGAAAATGATCCGAAACGATTCGACGCAAGTACGTAACTTTTGTTTGCAAATGTTGATTGAGCGCTGCAAAACTGATTGCGACTTCGATTCATTGTTGAGACATCAGCGAAGTGCAATAACTTCGATGCATCGCTGCATCATTGATGAATCACACTGCAACATGGATATATCGCCGCAACATCGATGAATCGCTGCATCTCAACAACTTCGGCGAATCGCTGCAACTTACGTTCATCACCGCAATGCTCGCGAACTCTCTCGACACTTTTTTGTTTTTCCAGCGAATTTTCCGTCCCTTTTTCATTGTTTATGTTTCGAACTTTATCCCATTCGGATCTAGCTTACCTGGATGTCGATTTTGTGTACCGACGCACTTTAGCGAGACACTTTTTTAAATCGTAAAACGTATTTTCGATAAAATAACATGTCAATATAAACATGCGATTCGACGTACGTACGTCGCGATAAGACGCAACATCGTCGCTGTCGCTGTCGTGGTCTCGAAGCGGTGAAAAGGAAAAGTTTTTTCGAAAATTTAAACTGAAAATTTGTTTTATATGTCACTTTTATTTATTCGTGTCTCGCTCGCTAGCTCGATGCATAAACGTGCGACGACGTACTTGTTTTAGGGTGTCAACCGAAGGACGCCTCGACACTACAGTTCGCTGGTATCGGCAAAGGGAAACAGTCGAAGGGCGCCAAAAGTCTGAGCCAGTCTTTAATCGAGGTAAGCATCGTAGAAAGAACGCAGGTTCCAGAAGAAATTGTCTCGAGACACTCGCGTGCGGCGAGAGTCCTCAGGTTCGAGTAGGCGGAGTCGGTCGCGGTGATTGGGGTTTTGCGCTCGGAAATCGTTTAATCGTTGATTTATCATGCTTTCTTCAAAAAAAAACTAGTCATTTTAGCTCGAAGAATTCAAATTTTGACGTAACCCCTTCAACATTTCACGCTGCGAGCCCTTTGGCTTAATGGGCGGAGCCTACTATTTAGTCAGTGCGTCGTTTTGCCTGCTAGTCGGTCGTGCGCGCATCGAAATCGTTAAATCGTCGACGTTTTCGAGCTATTGAGCGATTAACCTCGAAACAATAATTTTTTGGCGATCGCCTAAACACAAACATCTTTTTACGGTGACAAATTTACGATTGACGACCTTGAACGAACAGTCGAACGAGGCGACAATCGTTCGCGACGACGACGACGACGACGACGACAGCGAACGATGAATTCTCGTTGAACTACAATCGTCGGTCGTAACGCCGTACGACGACGACTGTAATGTTCAATGATTCAGAAAAATTAAAATTTGGTCGTCGCCATTTCGTTGTCAGTCGCAATTGTCATATTTCTGCGATCGGCGATCGTCATCTACAATCGGCCCGTCGTCTTTTACCGTCATCCCAGCCATTTCGCCCATCGTCATCCACTTCGCCCGTAGTCGTCGACCATCTTGCGTTAAACCCACTGATTTCATCGAAAAGTCGTCGTTTTTCGTAAGTTTGTAAAAAAGGCTCGTTTCGCCAGCGAAAACAACGATTAAACGATTCAATTTTTCGTTTAACATAGCCAAAACCCGAACCGACCGCCGCCACCGCCCGTTAGTGTGTTTCATTGCCGAACCAACCAACCCATTATTATTGTTTAATAATAGAAATTTTCAATAGTAGTAGCCCGCAGCCAGTGAACATTTGTTGTTACCGAATATTCGTTTTCTAGGAGTCCAACGTCGTCGGCGTCGCACGTTGTTGTTCGCTCGTTCCGCGCACGTCGTCGTCGTCATTGTCGTCGACGAACAACAACGGTGGACCGTTGTCGTCGAGAAATTGTCGCAGTCCAACGAAAAAGTCTTCGGTGGTCGAACGTCTATTGAACGGTTTTCGTCGAATGGATAGGTACGATACGGGCAAAAATGATGCGCAAGAGCCGCCGCCGTCTTGCGAAAATGGCGAGAGCGACTTTGACGACGCTCGAGCGCCGATAGATAATTTATTCGATGCGCAAGCGCCATTAGGCGAACTTGATGCGCAAGTGCCATTAGGCAAATTTGATGCGCAAGTGCCATCGGGCGAATATGATGTGTGTTGTTATTCGTCTGATTCGGAACTGAATTTTGAATCGTCGGCGGGTTACTGTAGTCGGCGCGTCGTATTGAAGCGATTAGAAGGCGAGAAGCTGGGACTGGGGGTGGCCATCGAAGCCGAGGCCGAACGCGACGACGGTCTGGCTATGTGCATCCGACTGAAAGCTATTACCGACGGTAGTCCGGCGAGTAAATGTCGCTGGTTGTCGGTCGACGACGAAATTCTACAACTCAACGGCGTCGATTTGAAAACGAAAACTAGAGCGGAATGTTTAGAATTGTTTCGCGCGACGCCGCTGACAACCGTGTTACTAGTCAAAAAACCGTACAAAATTGTTAATCGTAGTTCTTCGCTATCGATGAACGACGACGCGCACAGGTATTTTTGAATTTGCCCGCTCTCGCTACTTATACTCACTCACCGTCCTTTCAACTAACACAACTCGGTTCGTTTTAACTGCCGAACGAGCAAATTTCCCTAACTAGCCCGTTCGTATTCTACTTACCACCGCGACTACTCATATTTTTAAAATTTACCGCTCGTCCGACGCTCGAGATCGGTCGTTCGCTGCGAGACTCTATTTCGAGATGTAATTAGCGTACGACGCTTCGGTTTTTGTTGTTGATCGAAGCTTTTCTTCAAATATTTAGTTGGTTTTTTCCCTGTCGAGATTGAAGCTTTTCCAAGCAACTTTACCGCGCTCGCCGGTCCATCGACGTTTTCGATGGACTTCGACGCCGCTGCCGCACGTCCTTCGCGTACAAACCTACCATTTAGCCGGCGCTGACCGTCGATGTTGACACAGTAACCCTTTTGCTCGAGTGGTTCGGGTAACGACTTACAAACGTTTTGCCCGAGTGTTCATTCCGCTCCGGACGCATTTAACACGAAACGCTTACAGTCATCCATTTCCCCGTCGGTCGGCGCTCGCCGAACGGTTCGTGGACGACTCATAAGAACTTACAGTAACGGACCAGTTTCTTTTTTCGCTCTCGGGCGTCCTCGATTTTTTCTTTAATCCCCTCTCACGTCGTCCCTGAAACCTTTTTCGACCGATGAAAACTATTTCAATTGTGATTTTTCACTTGCAAAACTTTCCGCGTAAGTTTCTCATATTCCTCCGAGGATACCATCGGAGAGTAGCTCTCGGGCGCCGGCCCGCCGACTATAGTTGTTCGGGAGTATGGACTACAGTTGATAGAACTGGAATATAGTTGTTCTCTAGCGGTTTATAGTTGCAATTTGTAAAGGCAATTGGAAATTGCCGAGGTCTTGCCCAGTTACCCAACGAGCAACCCCCAGAATATTTTCCCTCCTATTTTTCGAGTCCAGTAGGCGCATGTGCAAACATTATAAAATCGTCTGGAAGGTTGGACCCCGAGCGATAGTAAACAGCGGCGAAATTTTATTTTCGCTCGTTTTTCGAGAAATTATACAGCGACACCTATTTGTTGCTCTGTGTCATAGTCACCCCCCCCCCTTCCCTCCCCCCACCCTCGCGACTGTAGCGTCGGCGTCCATGGCTGTATAGTTCGCTGGTCATGCTTTATATTCGTTTGTTCTGTATCTAACAAAACGTCGGGGACGACGACATTCTTGTTTTTTTCTCGTATTTCTTGTTACATTTCTTTCATTACGTTTTGCATGTAAATTTTGCCACGATTTTCGATTTGGAATTCATGAAAATTTTTGCATATATTTTTTCTTATAGCCATTCTTCGCCGAACAAACGAAAATCTGTTGATAATATATTAATAATGGACGAATTGTGTACGACGGATTCAATTTTCGAAGGTAAACCGAGTGGATTTATGATTATGCATTTTTCGTCGCGGAACGCAGGTACATTTTTCGCGTCGGGGCCAAACCAAACTAACGACGCTCTTTGTTAATTTGGTTAGAAACGCGAGCAAAAACTCGCTTCGCCAGCGAATTATTTTCGTTTCTTTGATTTATTATCTTGATCTGGCGTACCTTGCGCCGACGGTCGATTTTCGAAAGAGGGGAGAATTGAAATTGTGCTCGTCTAGTATTTTCTCGCGATGATATTACGATCTCGAATCTGTGATTTTCGTTTTTTGGCTCGGAAAGTCTTCCAGTCAGTCGTCTTTTGTCATCGTTCGGCCATCTTGAGAGGGTTTTTTCAGTAACTATTCACAACGTACGATAGGAACTATAACATTTTCGTAAACATGGAACCCCTGGTTTGGTTAGTTGGGTCTCGACAAGAATATTTCAAATTCCGATCGAGTCCTAAGGTTTTGTCTAGGCCTTATTCAGTACCATTCAATTCGACTCAGATAAAAGTTTTCGACCAGTCGTCGATTACCCCGGTTTACCTTGGCCCCGTTTTTTTATGCAACTTGGATGTAACTTTTACGAGACTTTCCTCTTCGGTTTCCAGTTCGTGATGCTCAAGCAACTGAATGACTCCGTCAATTATTCCTGAAAGAGTTTGATCTGTGACGTCACTGTCCGCTTTCGCGTCGAGCTCGTTTCTTGGGAAATTAACTTTTGCTTGAAAATGGAATCATTCTGCAATTTTTTGCTTCGTCAGCTATTTTTTCGGCTTTTTTTGCAGACAGTTAGAGTTTGTCCATCGAATTTCCTCGTCTCGACGTTCGCACGGACAGTTTTTGTTACTTGCGCATCTCTATTCTCGTACTGACCATTGTTTACAGTAATGTCATAGTCGTCGGTCGTTTTTGCCGTCGCCGGTCGTTCGTCATTTATTTATACGGAAAATTTACGTCGGGGTTATTTCAATTGAGGGCGAAAACTTTGTTTGCATTTTTATATCCGAATGGGCACAAATAGAAAACTAGCAAGCGCCGAAGCCCGACGGATCGTGGGGCGACGAATCGTCGGCTATAAGTCCACGTTCACGAATTCTACTGAACACACACGCAGAACTCATGCGGTTTGTTTTTGTAGGTCATTTTTCGTCATGAAAGTACAAAAATCAGTTTTGAGAACAGTTTTCGAGCAATTTTCGCATAAACTGTGTTTTTGCTTGCTATAGCAAATCGAGACACTTTGAAGCATAAACCTGCATTGTTGTAGCGAAAATCGAGCAGCTGATCGGATGGATAGCGATTAATCTTCGATTTGGCCGTCGGTTTTTTTCCCACCATAGTTCATTGCGTGTGTGGCCCTTGCGTTTCATTTGTTACCACCGATCCAATGTGTCATAAGTCGATCCTAGAGCAAGATTATGAGTCTGGTCTGGTCGTTTTTCCGCTGGACAGACGCTGGTTATTTTGTTTTCTTTGAGTCGAACGACGCCAGCCATCGCCCGGCAATCATAAGCGGACACACGGACGGACGGACGGACGGCGAAAGGGTAGCGAGATTTTTAGATGCAATATTTTTTTTCGTTGTCTGGGTTGTGCTTAAATGCCCGAGTGGCATAGATTTTATGCTTGGAAGTTTGGAAAAGTTTTTTTTATGCCGTCGATCGGACTGACCATTTTTCATTTCTCTGGGTTCGACCATTCATAAGAGCAGACGAGGGCCCTTGCTAGCTACTATTACGATACCTAAATTCACGGACATCTGTTGTGAGCTCGAAAAGCAAGCTAGCTAGCTAACTAGCGTCGTTAAAAACGTAGCAACGAGCAAAAAGCGAGCCTAGCCCTTGCGCTAGCCTCTTTGTATCTTATTGGAGGCCGGGCCAGTCAGTTTTAACGTTTGGTCGTGTTATTATTTTTGCCGAGGCCCGACAACGCGCTAGCCGACCGACCGCTATTTCGTGTTTTATTTTCTAGAAAGACGAAACGGCAACTGTTCGTCGTCGGACGCTGTCGCCCTAGCTACTGGTGCTGGAACCAACGACGATATGATGATGGCCGCTTTGACCGACTCGGACGATTTGTCGTCGTTCGCCAGAGGTTCGAGAGCGGAGATGGTCGACGAAAGTTCGACGTCGCCCGAATTGAAGATCGCCATGTTGGAAGCCTACAAAAGTCATAAAGTCGGCAATCACTCGCCGACGAATTCGGACGACAGGTAAATCAGAAGTGTAAACAGTTAATTTGCTCCGCGAGATGAGCAACGAGCTAAAATGTGAACTTGTCTCGTTTGTTTAGTTTCCTAGCCAGTGAATCGTTTTTTGTCTTTAGATCGGATGATTCTGGATTTCTCAGCTGCACCGACGGACATCGGCGAGTGGCCAGCAATCAGCTAATTGATTTGTTCACCGAACCGGAAAACAGCATTCAACAAAACGCTATAGTCGCCGAGCGAGCTAATTGCATCGCCGCCGCCGATCAATTAACGGACCCGTTTGATCCTCCGCCGCTGCCCATTTCGGCGCCGCCAGTCGGCGAGTCGTCGACAGCCACCGAGTCGATTTGTCGAGACGATTTCCCCGCTGCGAGCGTTTGCAACGTCGACTTGAGAAACGGCGACACGTTGCCTCATTTGGAGGACGTCAAGGATATTGAATCGTTTCACGGATGCGAATTCGTCTTAACGCGAAAATCGCAATCGTTCGACGACGAACAGCAACAGCGAGCAGCGACGACCGACGAAATCGGGGAAATCGTTAAATCGCAAATAAACACCGAAAAGCAACTGGAAATCGACGTGCCAGCGTCGAATTTTGATTCGCACCCGCCACCAAAGAAAGGAGCTAGTCTTCCGCCTGTGATCAGCAGAAGTATGGTCGACGACGACTCGTTGCAGCAGCGAGACAGATTTCGCGGCGATCAAACGACAAATCGGTATTCGAGCATTTCGGGAAGAGCAAATTCGAGGAATTCGATTTTGGACGAATTCGACGCCAGACATACGCAAAGCGCGTTGTCCGGTCGACTGAAAGGTTTGAGCATTCCGTCGTGCCCGGCGGCTATGAAGCGATACAGTAGCACGAATTCGATCCACGACGATTTATTCAACAAGCTCGGATCGCCGATATCCAGGCGAGCTCCGACTAATAGCAGCGCGGATGTGAGCGATTATACTCATTCGGCGAAAGCGTCTCCATCGATTTTCTCACCGAAAATTCGCGTAGAAAATACCAAAATTAATAGTAACGCGGATTTGCCCGATTTCAACGCGGCGAAGGCAATTTTCTCACCGAAAAACAAAATTGATGGGGAATCGTCGAAAACGTGCGCGGAAAACAAATTTGAAGTGAAAAACGGCGAGACGGAGAAAGTTTGCAAAGAAAGCAAGAGAGAACAAGAAATTGCAACTTTATCGTACACAGCGTCGCTTAAAGAGGGATTTTTCGAAACTACCGCCAAAAGCATTGAAGTCAACGCTAAAAAACCGCCGATCGGCAATAAATATAAATCGAAGTCGGTGCCGAAGGAAATCGAAGAAAAAGCAAACGAATTCGCTGAGGACATAGCCAAAAGTCTACAGATATTGGATTCGATTCCGTTAAAGCCTGTGCCCGCTGCGAGAAAATCCGTCATCGAAAAAACGACGACAGTCGTCGAAACTAGCACGTCAACGATGCAGCCAGTGAAGCAAATTTGCTTGATGATCTTAAAAAAGGACGCGAACGACTGTTTGGATGAGAGTAATAAAATTGAGCCCGTTACAATCGCAACCGTGACGGAATCTGTGCATAAATCGAAAGAATCCAGCCCCGAGCAAGCTACGGTTAAATTTACAGTGGAAAAGTCGATTCCTGTCGAAGAAGTTATCGACGTCGTTGCGCATAAAAGTAGGACCACAATAAGCCTCGACGTTGAACAAATATCGCCAAAACGAGAAACAGGTCGCGAGAAAAGCTCAACTCCTGCTAATCCTGTTCGCGAGAAGAGCTCAACTTGTGCAGAGCTTGCTCGCGAGAACAGTGACACTCCTGTGGATCCTGTACGGGAGAAGAACTCAACGCCTGCGGATCCTGTTCGAGAGAAGAGTTCAACTCCTACAGATCGCGTTACGCCTGCCAAGAAGGATAAAAGTGTTTCGCCCGCCGATTCCGAGAAAAACTCTGCTCACCTGGAGGAGTTGGTCGAGAAGATCAGTTTGGCCAACGACGTCGAACCGAGATCGTACGCGATGTTGATCAAGGAATGTAAAACCGTTAGTAAGCGTGGTTCCATCGAGGAGAAGGTTTTCGTGCCGCCCAATAAGACTTTCGATCAAAAATTGAAATCATTCGAGAACAACAATGGAAGCGCGAAAACCAACGGTCAGCAGTCGGATCCGCAGGCGTCATCGGCCGCTTTCGGCAAGCAAGCCAACAAGGTGCCATCGGTAGCTTCGCGCGCCAAAATCTTCGAGCAGATCGCCTCCGATCATCAGCAGAAATCGAACGTCATCGATAATCGCAAAGAATTCGAGTCGAAAAAAGCGAAATTTCAAACCAAAGACGGTCCCGTTGTCGAGCCGAAAGCCAATCAGAAACCTTCCTCGTTGAACAAAGATAAGCTCCCCGTCGATAAACTTCCTGCTATTCCTGCGAATCCTGCTAGAACTCCGGTGCCGAAGGAGGTCACGTCGAGCACGTCGACCGACATACACAAAGCTCAAATGAACGGCGTGAATCAAATTACGATAAAGACTCATTCGAAAATCAGCGAGTCGGTGACGACGCGATTCGAAACAAAAATCTCGCTCGAAACATCAACAGTTGCGCACGAACGTGAAACAACCGAGTCGCACCTGAATAAACTCTCGCCGAAGACGTTTGGCCAGTCGAACGAGGCACGACAGCCAGTTGTTCGAAACCCCGCCGAGGAGGTTGTCGAAGAGAAATTATCCCACATGTCTGAAAATAAATGCCCCGAGGCTTCGTCTATTTCGAGCAAGCCGTCGTTGAACATGGAACGATTCGGAGCCGTGGAACCGATTTGTCAGCCGCCGATTTCCGACGAACTACTTCAGCAAGTCAGCAATGGTGCCGATGCTGTGAATAGACATTCGAATGGACACCACGGACAAACAAATATTCTCACGGAAGCGTCGACGTTTAATACGCTGGCAGACGTTCGCGAAGAAACCGACGACGATAAGAATAACGAAAATAATTACGAAATGATTTCCGTGAGGCTTACACGCGAAATCGACGACGAAGGCAGCGTCGGACTTATACTGACCGGCAACGTGGAAGGGCACGAAACGGAAATCATAGTAAGTAGAGCGAGCGAAAAAGTAGTTTTTCAGTTAGTCAATCTATCCCAATTTGAGGATTTCTCAGTGTAGACAATGATGAATCATTAACTGTAGAATGTGAATCATCAATTGTAGAATGGTGAATCACCAACTATAAACCGTGATGCTCATTAGCTATAGATACACTTTATTATAAACGGTGAGTTTTATGACTCACCATTTTTAGACAGTGACGTCACTGATATTTTATCGCAGGTGCACAAAGTCATGAGTAGCAGCATCGCTGATAAGGACGGCCGACTTCGCAAAGGCGATCGCCTGTTTTCCATAAACGGCAAGTCCACGAAGGGCATGGGTCCGGCCGTGGCTCGCAACGTTCTGAAGAGCCGAGGTGCTTACGTCGATCTCGAAGTGGGTAGGAAGAAAGGGTCGTACATCGCCAACGGCGTCGAAACAACGTGGACAACATGCCAAGACGGCGGTAAGTCGATAGAGACAGTGTCATTTTTTGTTTTAAAGTTTGTAATCAAGGCATTAATCGTCTTATCGTATAGATGTCAAATTTGCGTCGACGCCGATTGAAGTGAAAATTCAGAAAGGTCTAACAGGTCTGGGCTTATCGTTGGAAGGCGGAAAGGATTCACCCACGGGCGATCGACCGTTGATTATTAAACGAATATTCAGAGGTAAATTTTGTTTTTTAGATTGTTACAAGTTATGACAGTTTTGCAATAGTTGCACTATAGTTGTTCAATAGTTGCCCTTCAGTTGTACAGTAATTGCACTTTAGTTACACAATAGTTGATCTACAATTGTACAATAGTTGCACTACAGTTGTACAATAGTGGACAATAGTAGCTCTACGGTTGAACTATAGTTGCACGACAGTGAAAGGAAGACTATAGTTATGCCTTTTTTTCTCCTGGCCTTAATCGATTTTTTATCTCAGGCGGATCTGCGGATAAAACTGGTCAGTTGAAAGGCGGCGATCAAATCTTGTCGGCGGACGGTCGCGATTTTACAACCATGACACATTACGACGCTTGGACATGGTTGAAGACCCTGCCCGAAGGCGAAGTAACCCTTACGATACTGCCGAAGCTCGTTTATTAATTAATCGAATGGACAGTTGAATTTTTGTTTTCATTGTGAATATTTGGGCATAATTTCAAAATGTCATTATTGTTTGTTGTTTTGTTTTTTGTGATTCGAAATCCTGTAAATTTCTGTTTCGATTATGCGTCTCTTGTTTAAACCTGGTGATGATTTTTTTCAAAATTTTCTCTTTCGATTCTTTTTTCTATTTTTTTTATTGTTTTTTTTATATGTTCTAGTGAGCTTTATTGTTCACAGTCGCTGAATGATTGGCGATTTTTTATTCTGGATTTTATGAAGAAATTTTTCAGTAGTTCCTTTTATCCATGATCATTTTGTTAATCGCAAATCAGTAAAATTAAATGGTAAACAGAAAAATGATGTGAATTTGAAAAAAAACAACGATTTATCAGTTGTTATATCAATACAGCAATGACTTATCAATTGTTGCTACGATACATCGGCGATATCGCCAGTTGTTCCATCAATCAACACAACAATGTTTTACCAAATAGTTGCGATGATGCATCAATTATTTACGAAAATTCTTCCACCAGTACAGCGTCGATTTATCAGTTGTTATGGAGATTTATCAACGATTTACCAATGTTGTTTCAATGCAGCATCGATTTACCAGTTGTTGCAGAGATGCTGCAAGGAATTACAAAATGTTGTATCAAGACAGCAAGGACTTACTAATTACTGCAGAGGTGCATATTGATTTACCATTTGTTGTATCGATACAGCAATGATTTATCAAATTGTTGCAACGATGCATCAGGGATCACCAGTTGTTCCATCAATAAAACAAGGATTTACCAAATTGTTGCAGGGATGCACCAAAGATTTACGAAAATTCTTCTAACAGTACAGCATCGATTTATCAATTGTCATAGATATTCATCACTGATTTACCAACTGTATCACTACGGCAAGAAATTTTCAGTTATTGCAGGGATGCTGCAATAATTTTACAAATTGTTGTATCAATACAGCAGTGATTAATCAATGGTTGCAGAGGTGCACAGTGATTTACCCAAAAATTTGTGCATCAATACAGCAATGATTTATCAAATTGTTGCAGCGGTGATACAATGATTTAAAAATTGTTGTATCAATACAGCAATGATTTATCAATTATTGCAAAGATGCTTTAATAACTTTAAAATTGTTGTGTCAGTTCAGTAACGTATATCAAATTGTTGCCGCGATGCATCAATGATTTATCTTTTATTACAGCGATGCTTAAAAATTTATCGTTCCTTCAATGCAGCCAAGATTTATCAACTTTCAAAGCAATCGTGAATTCAATGACTTGCTAGAATTAAAACAGTTCACGAAGTGAAAACTTCCTCACAACAACTCACAAAACTTTTTACGATTTAGCAAATGCAACTTCACAAAAACTTTCCACAAAATAATAAAACCTTTTTTTCCTCATCCGACACCTGCTCCATTCACAAAGATTATAGATGATTTTCTTTTTCTCTATTCTTTCGAAAAGTTCTCCTCAAAAACCGATCTCTCCTCCACATCAAATCAATTAGGTATTTCGCTTGAGTGCACACTTTGGGAGTAAATTCAATTATTGTCAAGCCGCACGCGCGCGCTGGGCGCACGTGTGTAAATGAGAAATATTGGCTACCGACTTCGTTTTTCAGCTCTCCATCAAGAAAAATCTTCGGGGCACACAAAAAAAATCAAACTCAAACACCCAATCTGCCTTAAGGGTGTTTGCAAAGTCAGTGGATGTCGAAATGATATTAATAAACAAGATAATGTTCTTCAACAGGTGGTTAAGTGAGTTAAAAATAAATCAAGTTGCAGCTATGAATCGATGTTGCAGCGATAAATCGATGTTGCACAATTAAATATATATATGTACTGCGATTATAACCGAAGTTGAGTTGAAGCGTTTCATCGATTTTGGGAAAGATTCATCGACGTTGCAGCGATTTATCGGTGTTGAAGCGATTCATCGATGTGGTAGCGATAAGTCGACGTGTCAGCGATTCATCGAGCGCACGCCGACGTTGCAGCCATAGTTTAAAGTTGTCTGCAACGACGTATTGATGTTGCAGCGATACTTCGATGTTACAGCGATAGTTCAATGTTGCAGCGATGCATCGATGTTGCAGCGATTCGTTAAAGGGTTCATTGACTTGAGCAAGTGGATTAAGTTGCCGTTTCGAGTTTCTTCGACAACGATTTCTCAGAAATTGATTTCAATTACGGCCTGAGTTAGGACAATTTTAAAACTCGATCTACTGCGACGACTGGCGAGCGCAGTTTTTTTTTGTGTCAACCCATTACTGAATAGGACTCGGAATAGCAAATCGGTAATTTATACTCGAATCGCGTCGAACTACGGAGCAAGCTAGCACTCGTAGTTAGCTAGCTAGCGAACCCGCGAAGTATTCGACCGACTAGAGCGAGCGAGAGTTGGAGAAAGGAATAGGAAAGATCACAATGATTTGTACGCCGACGACGTGACGGTTGACGAATGTTAAGCAGCAGCTGGAACAACGAGAGTAAAAATTTTTGCGGCTCACCCCCTCCCTTCACCCTTGTTCCTCGCGCCATAGTCGAACAACGGGGCAAAAAGTGCCTTCAATCTCGTCCTAGCTAGCTCGCTAGCTAGCCTGCGAATCAAAAACGAAGAAAGCCCATTAGAAAAACGAAAAGAAAAAAGGAATCGGGGGCATATTTTACTTGTTCGCATTTACTACGTCGTCGCTCGTTGGCGAATTCCATCAGACGTCGAACGGCGGCGATTAGCTGCTCGTAGAACATTGTAAAAAGCTTTTGTCTTATAACACCACTAGCCGAGGCTTATAGCGTGTCTAGAAATCATCGAACCGAGCTAGTCTCGGGCCTTGCTCTTTCGCTTTTACGCTTCCTTCTTCAATCAGCCGAACTCCGATTTCCATTCGACAGCCACGCGAACAACAGCCGAAGAAGCTAAATAATTGCGTGTTTTTATTAGCGTCGCCTGTTGTTGTCGGTTAATATTCCGAGTGATTCTTAAAATTATATCGATGTCGGAACGTCGACCAGCCGAAGTACTATTGCAACTGTAGTCGAGATCGACGACTATCAGTTGTCTCTCGGATGGCAGCCGCTCGTTGCCGGTTTATTATGGCGTGCCGACAAATATTTTGACTTTTTTTCACTCGATTTCGATTTTCGCTAGCTAAAAACATCAGTTGTACATCTATTATGATTAGCGGCCCGCTATTAGTCGCAGCTCTGATCAAAGGTAGACGGTGACGTCATAGCTGGCTAACGACTACATTTTGCTCGTTTCGCTTGCGATGACGTCACCGTCTAGCGAATTTCCATTTGTTTTTCAGCCACGTTGTGCACGACTTCCGACAACGATTTCAGCCACGAATTTCCATTGGAGGTGACGTTGGATCAGCGGAACGTCGGCGAAATGAAGAGCGTCTGTCAGAACTTCTCGTTCGGCAACATATTCACGGGCGAATTCAGCACTCCGAATTATCCGGATTTATATCCGGCGGATATCGAATGCGTGCGCGTCATACACGCGCCGCCCGATCATTTGATACATTTGGATTTTCGCGGTTCCGTGTTCGAAGTCGAACGATCGGAAAGCACCGACAAATGTCAATTCGATTATCTCGAAGTACGCAACGGGCCGTATGGATTTTCTCAATTGATCGGCAAATATTGCGGCAAGAAATATCCGCCGGCGATCACCGGCGACGCCGGAAGTATGTGGCTGTATTTCAGGAGCGACAGGTCGTTGCAATACAAGGGATTCAAAGCCGTTCATTATTTTTCGCCGTCCAAAGGTAAATATTCACATTTCAGTTCATTCGAGACACTAAGCGTCGCCGAATTGAAACTTGTAGTTTAACCTGATTGATTTCACTTGCAAGTTGACTTTGATTTGTCTTGCAATTGATTGTTGATTTAACTTACGTTCAACTGATTTTTGATGTCGCGAGCGCGTTCATTTTGATCAAACTTGCAGTTTTTTTTAACTTGCAACTCAAAACATATTTTTTGCTTTTTCAGTGAAGTCGGACGATAAAATTAGTAAGTAATTCGTTTATCTTTATTGCTTGGATGGGGCTTATGAACTCCTGTCCAGTGTGTTCCTTCAGCAATAATCCACTGGACGAAGACGGCGAGCTTAGCACGGAATTAATGCGCGATGTGTTGGACGAAATCGCCAACAGCACCGAAACGCTGACCGAGTGTGTGTGGAAGTTGGAAACGGCCAGCCCCGAGCAACGAGTAAATCGGATTCATTCGACAGCCATTTTAGAATATCCAAATTTGTATGCAAATGATTTTTTCAAAAATATTCTCAATGCCGCTGAGATCCGATATTCTTGGCCTATATCGACCGAAAAAGCTGTCGAATGAATCCGTCTAACGACAAGATTTTTGTTTTTTCTTGCAGCTAAGAATCAATTTCACCCAATTTCACTTGGCGTTTCCGAACGAATGCAGGGTAAATTTCTTGGAAGTCTACGGCGGCAATACAGCCATCGGCCATCATTTGAAGCAATTCTGCGGCCGGACAGCTTCCGTGTTGACGACGAACAGCAACAGGGTTTACATTAGGATTTTCATGTTTCGCGGAGCTATATCAAAAACACACATCAAAGCGACTTATACCGTTTATGTGCCAGGTACAGCGTTGCAAAAACAAATTTCCCTCGCTGGCCAGTGCAGTTGCAAGCAAATATCACGCGTAGACAGTGAAACTCAATGCTGTAACTTTTAAGGTAAAAATTGCTCTTCCGATTCCAATCTATTTTCGTGCGGCGACGACACGTGTATTTCCACGAAACTGTTATGCAACGGCCGAATGAATTGCCTGTCAGACAGCGACGAAAAACGGTGTCCAACTCGTAAGTGTCGTCGAAAAGCTAAAATCGTATCGCTTCCAGTAGCTTATCCGCTGTCGAAGAGCTCACTTCCGAGCAAAACTGCTCATTCTCTATTTTCAGATGTTTCTAAGCTTAAAATGATTTCTTGCTCGTTTTTCAGCTATTCCGCCGAGTTTTCGGCAAATCTACGGGCCTTACTTAGTCATATTAATCGTCATTTTGCTAATCATCGGCGTCATTATTACGTGCATTGCCGTTATGAATTTATGTCCCAGATTCAACAAGAGAAACATATCCTACGCGCCCGTTCCATTGAATTCCAATAATTCCAACGTTTATTCGTCGCCGGCCAGCACGTTGGCCACCACCGCCGGCGGGGGACCGTCCCGCAACGCGTCGGCGTGCGACATGGTCTACAGTACGGTGGTACCCGGACCGGATCATCAAGGTCGACTGTACGAACTCTTGCCGAAAATGTCGTCGGAGGACTTGCACTTGTATTTGTGCCAGAAAGGCTGCCTTCTCAACGGAAAATTGCCCAACGCCGACGCGAATCACGTCAAATCGACGTCCAACAAGCAAAAATCGTCGTCGGCCGTCGATGAATGTCGCCCGCGAATGATGGCGCCCGTCGAACGACGATTGAAATTGGTCGATCACGCCGATCCGTCGTCGTTGGATTCGTCGCTGAGCACGCCGCCGCCCAAATACAAAACGCCCGACGTTGTCCTGAACGGTTTGATGAAAAACAAGAAGCGACGCTCGACGAACGGCGCACGGGGCAATTTCGGCTTGCCGACGTCGAAATCGGTGAAATTTTTCAACGCCGATTCGATCGACGGCGACACGTCGTCCGAACGGAATTATTCGTCGCCGATCAGGAAAGTCAGCAAGTCGTCGTCGCATCCGACGCCGCTGTCGACGTCGTCGTTCGGCGACATCGGTGTCGTCGATTCGTCGTCGGACACGTTGGAAAATTTGTCTCAAGTGACTGTTAGCCGAATAACGGACTCGGACGACGACGACGATTACCACGAACATTCGCCGGTTCGCGCGCTGAAATCGAATCGTCGATCGGCGACGTCGCCGAAAAAACGAAATTCCGAACCCGACGGCGGATTCGTTTTGTCGATTTGACTTCTAGCCGCTGAATTTTCTTTGCCCTTTTTTTGTACTTTTTTGTTTATTTGTGGGATATTTTTTATATACGTTTATCGAATAAAAGATTTTCTTCTTTTCTTCTCCACATTTCCATGGGCGCCGCCCTCGATGTCGACGTCGATTAAGCGAGGAATCTAAACGAGCGTTAAAATAATGGGCGTCGAATATTATTTCTCGGAGGGAAGGAAGAAAAATATTAATCCTCGACACAATTGGTTTTTAGTGAAAAATGCATCGTCGGCGCGGTATGAAATCGAAACGGGACCGTTTAATCAAATGTTCAGTCGCGTTCTTCGTTTGATTTCGATCGTATCGTTGATTTTATGCAAATCGACGTCGTCGCTCAGCTGCTACAAGTGCGATCATTCCGAAGATTGGGATACGAAATCCGAAGATCATGATATAGCGTGTTTGAGAAATTTTACCGATTCGCCGGAGAGAAAACAAAAATGCAGCATCTCAGAAGTTTGTCAGGTAACAAGTCCGATTTACTTGACAGCCACAAAATCGAAAACTTCAGATGTTTAGTTGATTCAAGTTCGAATTCTATAGTTGCCGACTTTGATTTTCCACCTAAGTGCTGGCAACTTGGCTGACAGTTGCAAGCGCTGATATTCACTTGCAGACTTTTTGCAACCAGTTGCAGACGTATGATTTCAAGTGGCAGGCTCATTTCAAGAAGTGTCCAGCTTTAGAACACTTGAACAAACTTCGATACTCGTTTAGACACTTCGCCTGTCGCATTATTTGTTTTTTTAGACACTTGTCGCGTGGAAGAATGGAGCTTTTTTAAAAATGCAACGCGGTTGCAACGACAAATGCCACCCGCAATGTCTGTTCGACACTTACGGTCTCACCACGGAAACTTGCAGCTGGTGTTGCAACGAAACTTTCTGCAATAATCGCAGCGACAGCGAAATGTTTTGCAACAGCGCTGACAATTCGAAAACACGATATTTTTGGACTGGCTTCGTTTTTCTACTGGTTCAGCAACTTTTCCGACTGCAATAACAATGTTTTTTTACTGATTTATTCGTTTTAAAAATAGCAGAAAGGCGAAAATATAGTTTGCAGATAACTTGTTTGACGAATTGAAAAACTTTTGATCGTTCCAATAGTTACAGAATGTCGTGTTGCAACAGTAGGTAAAAGTGTCCATTGCAAAAGCGTAACCATCGGAAGCATAGCCAGGCTGACATTTCTGGGCGCAGTTCCTGACTAGCGAATAGAATGCGCCATTGTTGAACTGCAAAACAGCCTAAACGAGCAAACTGCAGTTGCAATAGTTTGAAGAACTACGCTTTTTACCATTTACATTTTAACGGTTTTGTAACATTTGCAATATCTGCATTGCAATAATTGCAATGGTTGCAACGATGAAAAACAAAAATATTGCACTGACTTGGCAAAATAATTCATCGCTGCGACAACTCCGTTTGTGATCGTCCAAAGTCGAGAAATTTCTCATGCATTGATAATCTTTATCATCGTCAGTTGCAGTCAATGATTCGCTGTGATCGCAAGAATAACATTGTAGCGAATCGCCGTCAGTATCAGAATTAGCCTGGCTGATGCAAAAGAAAACAAAAAGTAATACTTCATTCATGCCCGTTGAGGCTCAAAATTGACTCCAATCAGTCGAGTAGCTTATTCTTTCTTTTTTCAATAGTTTTGTTGCTAGGGGGATGGATCATTCTTCCAATGGATTTCCTTGAAAGTCAAATCACGCAATTTTGTTAATGTTTTTGGAAAAATCCAAGTTATCGTTTTCATGAAAGTTGTTAAATTTCAAAAGAGTCACGACAAGCATCCTCAAAAACAAATTCGTTGCTGTGCTCTGTTCATGCAGCTCGCTCAAGATGTACCAACAGACTGGGGACACTGGGCATATATTTCGAAAATTGAACTGATTTATATTGTAGACACTTGATTTCAAGTTGTATTTTCGTAATTTCAAGTTGCAAACTTCTTCTGATTTAGTGTTACACAGCCTTCTGATTTTAGTCGCAGATTTCAGATTCCAGTTGCATGCTGCTGAATCCACTTGTAGACTTCGTATGTTCAGTGGTAGACATGCGACTTGCAATAGTAGACTTTTGATTTCCAGCGACGGTCTTCTCATTTCAGTATGTAACGTTCTCATTCATGTTGCAGACTTCTGATTTCCAATTGTAGACTTTCGGTTCCAGTTTTTCAGACTGTGATTTCTGATTTTAACCAGCAGATTGCTGATTTGCACTTGCTATACACTTTTTTGTTTTTCATTCAATTAATGTTATACATGATGTAGCGCATGAAAATCATGTGTAACAAGTTTTTAGCCGTTTCGGTCGTCTTTCGTACGCCCATGTGCCACGTTCTGTAACACACGCAATCATCCGATTATTATTGTTACGATCTAATTTTTATTTCACACGTTGCACATGTTGACCATGATTTATTTTTTAGTCGACAAATTTCGAAGACCGTACAGTGTTCGTTTGTACGGTACCCATGTGTATATGGGGCAATGTCAAGTTTGCAATCACGGATCGTTAACCATGAAAAAAAACTGCTCCATGAATCTAGTTTAGTAGGCAATACGTTCCTTATTTGAACGCGAAACGAGCACGAATTTTGTTCAGAGATCACGAAGAACTGTAAAGATACGGTACGGTACGGTCCACGGTTACAGTTAGTTTTTGCGCGCCATCTTTATCGGTGTACGGTACTTTGCTCTAATTTGAATATGATTCTGTATTTGCTCGTCGTAACGTTGTTCGCCGGTGCGGCTCGCGGTTGCTCGTGCAAAAAACCCAACGGAACCGACGCGTACTGTAAGGCGGATTTCGGTAAGTACGGTGGGCGTGATTCGCAGGAGCCAGTTTTTTTACAGGGATACGCTCTTTTTAGTTGCTCACGTTCATTTCCTAAATATCACTTCGAATCTGACCGACGAATTTCAACCCACGTCGTACAAAGTCGAATATGTAAAAGTGTATCGAGTAAGTCAAAATCGTGCTGAAAACATTTTCACGAATTAGCAACCAATTTTGGCCGATTTTAGAAGTCTGCAGCATTCGAATCGGTCACAAATCCAAACGTAATAGTCACACCGCCTCAGGCGGCGTGCGGGGTGATGGTCGACATGGAAGGGAAAAATGGCAAAAATTGGATAGTCTACGGTAAGATTCTGCACGGTTCTCGTTAGCAAATTGATAAATGACAGCATTATTTTTGTTTTCAGGAACAATTAGCAAGGAAGAACCGTTCATCAACGTTTGCTGGCCAAACGGTCCGTGGACCAAGGAAGTCAAGGACAGGCTGGAAAAAGGAGACTTATCGAGTGTGAAATGTACAGAAAAACCCAAAACTACAGAAGCGCCAATCATGACCGAAGAAGCCGCGGAGGCCACGGAACCAGTGGTCATAGTGACCCATAAGGTCAAGGGCAAGCGCGGAACGACGCCAAAACCGAAATCGACAGTTTAGCGCCTAAATAATTTCATTCAGTAACCCCCTGTAGTATATAAATTATGATGGTAGCTAAGTTTTATGTTCGTTATTTGAATAAAGTTAACTAGAAAATGGATTTTGGTTCGCAGGTACGCAACCGTTTATACGTTTCTTGCACGAGCTGATCGTCGAATTCGTCTTGTTTGTTGTTTGTGCGACCTTCTTTCGTGCAAAAAGAACATCGAAGAAAAACTTTCCACGTTCTAATTTCTGTTTTGTTTCTTTCTAAACTAGAAATTTAGGACGATTTTTAACGTGCCATAGATTTTGTTGTACACAAAATCAAAAAATACATTCATAAAAAGTTGCAGAAATCTTGAAAAACATGGACCTGACTCTTAGGCATGTTTTGCAAATTGGAGCAGATCTTATAATAACAGATCATAAATTTTGTTTTGTAAAACGATTTATAAGTACAATAATCTAAAAACCGTGTGTTTCCGATTAAAAGTTCAGCTGGTTGGCAAATGCTGGACTTTGAGTAATTGCTTCCATGTGTTCATAATTCATGAAATTAGTTCGATAAAATAAATCTCGTTTGTACTTTGCACTTACGTTTTACTGGACGTGCAATGCAATGGGAGTGTCAAGTTGGTAATCGTTTATCGCACGTACATCAACCATAAAACAGCTGACGCACACTGGGAAGACCACCCGTCAAGTCGCAAGTTGTCACTTAAAGTCGCATCTACTAAACAAAATTCGTGCATGGAACACGTTCATATCTTACATAAATTTATTACATCCCAGATCGTGTCACGACAAATCATATAACACAGTGTCACATCATATCACATTAATACACATAAGGCAACACAGCGCTATCCCGTGACACATCGTGCCGCCATATCATATAACTTAATATATCACATCGTATTACATAACGCCTCATAATGGCACATTTTTTCACATGATGACTGACATCTTTTCACATGTGTCTCATCATGACACATCGTGTTTTTTTTATTGAATTCGAAATTTAGCCTGGCACGACTAAACTTGCGTATGAACAGTTTTTTGTTTTCTATGAATTTTCCACGAAAAAGTTTCACAGAATGTTGTCAATTGGAGTTACCGGTCTTTACCTCTTTTAAACTGGAATTTTAATTGTTTGTTTATGTAACTATGCTGAAACTAGCTTCCTGTCGTGCAGAATCAAAAGAATTATTCCAACAGGATAACTTTGAAAATCTTAGAAAATCTTTTACAATTTGATTCAAATCGAACTTTTCGATATATGGCGTCAAAACTTGGAAAATTTGCATGGATTGGGTAACAGATCTTTACTTACCCTATTTTTTTGCCGATTCGTTTTACTTTTTTCATTGCATGCAACTTTTTTAGTTTAATGGTGCTTGGATTAATTTTTGAGCTAGTCGGCATTGGAATGATAATTGGTGGAATTGTAATTGTATCGCAATGCAGGGAGGCTTATTATAATTACAACTCTTATTATTGCAATGTAAGCAACTCTATAATAGGTAGTTGCAATTTATTGCATTTAATCTGCTTGTTTCAGACATCGCCAAGTTTTGCGTTGTTCATTGTTGGAGGACTATTGACAACATTCGGCTGTATCATATTTCCATTTGCTGCTCGACTTCGTTACGGTTATTGGGGCTACAATCGTCAGGCCATTGTATATGGACGGCCAATAGTTCCAATGCATCGAATGCATTACTCCACTTATCCAGCACAATTTAATCAGTACGATACAAGGTGGCAGCCGCAAGTCTATCACGTGCCGCATGATTTTAGAGGATACCCAAATCAGCTAACACCAGTAGTTGTCTTGGTACAATAATCTGATAAACATGTAACGTCTTGTGCTTGCAAAGCTTTAAATCGTGAGCTTGCACTCGATTAATAAAATTTTACTGAATTGCAATTCAACTAAGCAAGATTTTCAGATTTACCACGTTGTAATGAAAGCAAACTCACTGTGAAATCAGATTTACCATAAATTCGGATTACAATGAAATTAGACTTTACCATAAAATCAGATTTAATTTATCATGACGTTAGATTTGCCCTGAAATCAGACATAAAATAAAGTCGGATTTACTATTAACCAGTAAAATGAAATCACTTTTACTATGAAATTTGATTTACGAGTAAATCAGAATTACCATAAATCCATTAAATGAGACGTACAAAGAAATCAGATTTACAATAAAATCAGATTACCATGAAATCAAAATTTGTATGAAATCAGTTTGCCATGAAATCAGACTTACCATGAAGCCGGATTTACCATTAACCAGATGTATCATAGTTATTATGGAATCAGATTTACCAAGAAAGGGGCCGTGCACAAATGACATCATGCAACGGAGGAGGAGGTTTAAAAAAAATGACCACGACATGGGGGAGGGGAGGGGGGTTTGACAAAAGTGACATCATTTAGTGTAAAGTGTTGTGTAAAGTGTTTCATGTGTAAACTACGGGAGTCAAAATTCAAACTTTCAAACTGTATGTCGCGCTGAAAGAAGAGATATGTTGTCTGCTTCAAAACACACACAAAGCAAGACGTTCTTATTTCGGTTTGATTTTAACCAAATGAAGAATTGGATCATATAAAAATTTTTGATTTGGGGGGATCTGGCTAAAAGTGATGTCATGATAGGAGCGGGGGGGTCCGAGCAAAAGTGACATGCATGACATGGAGGGAGGGGGGTGGGGATTTGAAAAATTTTGCATGTCATTTGTGCATGGCCCCAAATCAGGTGTACATGAAATCGGATTTACATTTCGTCTCTTCATAAAATAAGAATCTACAGCATTTTTGATTTCCACTGCATCAATGTTTTGACGCTAAAAAAATGTGAAAAAAAACATTTTTATTAATCGCTCGCGTTAAAATATGCGACCTTCAATCTTGTTGGCGATAAAATAGCGTGAAAGTGAGTGAGAATTCAGACACTATAGTTAAAGTAATAAAAATTTGTAGTTGTATTTTGTCATCGCTATTCCGTAAATTGAGACGCGTTCGCCTGTGATGGATGCGTTTTGCGCAAGCGATTTTTCAAATCTACAAAACACAGTTTTAGGAACTGTAAGACTGTATTAGGGAGACCTTTTCAAGGGTACGTTGAACACGGTGAATGGGCACAAACAAAAAATATTAACCGGTTCTCGGTTCTCAACAGACAAAGAATATCATGTTTGGCATAAAACATTTTCAAGGATATAAAACTGTGTACAGTCAGTTCGCGGTCCGTTACGGTTGCAAAAAATTTTTTAAAAAAGCTGAATATGATTTTGGTAGCTGTTACTGTCATTTGTTCTTCATTATTCGCCCCATCGCTCGGCTGTCTGTGCAAAAAACAGAATGTAACCGAAGCGTACTGCAAAGCTGATTTTGGTAAGTATAGTGCTTACTGTAATACAGTTCCAGACGTGAAATCAATATTGACTTGTTTCGCGTCTCTTCCTAGTCGCTCGTGTCAACTTCTTGAACCTTAAATCGGACGTGTCGGACCCTTTTCGTCCGACGAAATGCAAAGTGGAATTCGTCAGATTTTATAGGGTGCAGTAAAAAACTTATTTACGATTCAATTGAAATTTTTGCAAAAATTGTACGTTCCAATTTTTTGCTCGTTTAGAAGACGAACAAGTTAGAAAATGTGAAAGAGTCGACTTCATTGTACATTCCTCCACCACCAGCATGTGCCATTCAAGTGGACATGGAATCGAAAAATGCTGAAGACAAAGACTGGATAATTTTCGGTAAAAATTGTTTTCAAATGGAATCGAAAAAAAAATTTGCTTGATAGGGATGACTTTAGGAACGAAAAGTAGCGGACAACTATTCGTCAACATCTGTTGGCCAAATGCTAAATGGACGAAAAGTTTTGAAGAGACAATCGGCAATTTAGCTGGCTTTCCATGCGAATTACTTAGCCGAGCCGTGATCAGCGGCAAGGATGTCATAGCGAAAAATAAAGAAATTTTTTGATCCGCAATGTTTTTGTTATTGTTGTTACGTGTTGAATAAAAATTCAGTACAAGCTACGAAATTCCAGGTGACAATCTGAAAATCTTATTCAAGAAAGTTAACTGAACCTGAATCGGTATATGGCTTAAGTTAAAACACATTTCTCCGACGGAACCTGAAAATCAGAATCAAGAAAGTTAACTGAATCTTAACCTAGATACGAATTTACCTAACAGCCACAATTCCCATACAGAATCTGATAATCTTAGTCAAGAAAATTCACTGAATCTGAATTTGGATATGAATTAGGTTAACAGCAACAATTCCTCAAAGGAATTTGCAAATTTGAATTAAAAAATTAACTGAATTTTAAAGCGGATATGAATTAAGTTAACAGCGACAATTTCTCCATGGAATCTGAGAATCTGAATCAAGAAAGCGAACTAAATCTGAACCTGGATATGAATTAAGTTTCTCGAAGGAAAGAAAATCTTAATCAAGAAAATTAAATAAATCTGAATCTGGATAGAAGAAATTGTGTTAACAGCGACAATTCTTCGAAAGAAACAGAAAATCTGAATCAGGAAAGGTAACTGAATCTGAATCTGTATACGATTTAAGTTAACAGTAACAATTCACCCGATTTATCTTTTTGCGTCATTGCTGACAGTTAATCGCTGACAATAAATGAATCGAATGCGATTATTTATCATCATCGTCTTCAGGTTTCTCGGCGAATGGATTCTTCATGACCAGCAACCCGAGACCTAATTGCAAATACCTCGTAACATCATTCTTATACTTTTTTGAATAAATAATGAATTGAAATAAATTGAATGAATAAAAATAGATTTTGTAAAAATCGGATACCATACACTTAATATGTCGGTTGCATCTTAGATATAAAAGAACTTATCAATATTCATAAATAAAATGTTTTGCAAAGTCATTCACATTCATTTAACATTTTGACTAAAAATGAAGTTATGAGGTATTCGCAATTAGGTCTCGAACCACTGCTTTAGCGACTTAACCAGAAACACTTTGTTTCGACGGTAGTTGTAGCCGACGAAGAATCGCTTGAAGAATGGTATGCCGAAGTAGTGAATCGTCGAATTATCGTTAGAGCCATCTTCTTCGACTTTTGCAGCAAGAGCTTGTTGCATTTCTTGTCGAATCCAACGTTGTTTGCACCGAAGTCGTCTTCGGTCATAACGTACGGAACGTCCACGTCGTTGGCAACTCCACGCAGTAGTTTGAAGTATACGATGGGAGGCTTTATCTGACTGGCTGCTCCTGTTATTCCGCAAATGGAGAGAGGAAATTCGGCGTTAAGAACGTTATATTTTTTGATTTCGTAACTTTCCATCAACTTATCGACATAGAGATCGTAATAAGATTTATGCGCTACCACGGTCGCTTTTTTCGCTTGGATCGAAGGTGGTGGTGATTTCGTTTGAGAAGCAGTATTCAACTTTTTCGCAAACTTGCGAAGTCATATTGACAGCCCAATATCTCGGTCTATAGTTCTATATCTTTTTTATCAGTACATAATGAAGTTTGATGAAACTTTCCTTCTCGAACAAATCTTCGCTGATGACGATAAAGTAATTCGACACTCTGTCAACATCGGTGTACAATCCAACTGACTTTGGAAGTAAATCCCTAAAAATCGAGAAAATGCTGGTTAATACTTCAAAAAGCTTCATTATGTGGTGATTAACGATGCTCAGTCGTGTTGAATTGTCTTGCTCTGCGCCGCGCCTGGTGCGGTGCTTGTCTCGCGGGATTAGTGAGATGCCGTGCTGTGCTGTGCTGTGCTTCACTGTGTTGCACCATTGTACAGGCGCACCGTGTTTTAACTTTTCTGTACAGTCATCTGCACTTACGGTGTCGATTGAATGAACGACAGTTCGTAAGGAAACGGCTTTCCTGGTATGTATTCCGATTGAAAACCTGTCAATTCTAAAACGCCGCTGATTTTGTCCCTTTCCAAGAACGCACTTCCTTTCATCATTTCTCGAACGGACAGGAAAACAGTTGGCTCGGTACGATGTGATTTTTCAGCGTCCACTCATCCTTTATCCATCTGCCGACCAAGAAAATGTCTCTGTAGCTTACCATGCTCTTCCCCTGATAATTTTTCTTCTTGCTGTACGCGTACTTGGGGGATGTTGTTCAGCGATATCTTCCTTTCATCTTCGTCCAGCTCAACAATTTTATGGCTTATGATCCAGCTGAACAAACTCGTCGTTTCGACAGCCATTCTGTAAGTTAGATTTTGCTACTGGAATTCGGTATCTTTGCCGATATTTTTGATCACAATTTCCACAACGAAATGTTGGAGTCTGGTGGAGTGAACAGACCAACTTTCGGTTTCACAAAAGCACGTTTCAACACTTCAGCAGGTAAATCAAATGAAACAATGAAAACGACGAGTAAATTAACGCGTATCGTTCGTGCTTACAGAAACATCGTTACAGCTGGAAATTGGAAAATGTGACTGAAACTGCGATGAAAAAACTAAAAAGAGAACTGAAAAATTTATTCATGAAGGTCTCTGAAGTTATTCAACGGAAGAGTGTACTGCGTCAAGATTATAAAATATACTCGTTCGTGCACAGCATTTTTGTCATGGTCTGCAAACTAGCTGCAAGCTCTACACGACCAAATATTCAAAGTGCACATACGAGTAAATGTTTGAACTTGCCTTCAGGTTATTGGGAGCTTACGGCATTACAAGTGTGCTTGCAATGTTTCTTTTGTTGCTATTTAGTGAAATTCATTTTAACCAGCTCAGTATTTAAACCGGTGTTGCCTGCATACAAAGTGATTCACAGAAATTGTACGTAATACGCTTTTGCCTGTAAAACCAGATTGTCGAACGTTGATCAGGTGATCAGCCCACATGTTTTTAGAATAATATCCTACACGTTTTACTCAACAACAATGATGAAATACGTCATGGAAATCAACTCTATAAAACAAGCCAGTGGACAAATAATTTCATTGCAAGCATTTGTTTAAAACATTATGTTGTTCATTATTTTTGCTTTATCTTCCCTCGTCGTGGTCTCGCAAAGTTGCAAGTGTCGGCAGCCGAATATCACTGAAGCCTACTGTGCAGCCGATGTTGGTGAGCGATTTCTTGATTTACTTATTCTTCACAAATTTTAGTGTTTCTTTTATTTTAGTTGCCCATGTTACAGTCCACAATGTTACCATAAATGGTACCGACCAACAGAATTCTGCATCCGAATATAAAGTTGGTTACATCAAGATTTACAAGGTAGTTTTATTGAAAAAAAATTTTTGCCTGGCTATATAATGTTTAGGTTATTTTTGCAGAAGTCGGACAAATATCAGACAGCTGTTCGCAAAAACTTTTACACAACAAATCCGACTGGCGCATCATGCGGAGTGTACATTGATGTCAATTCCAAAGAGGATACAGATTGGGTGTTTTTCGGTAAGATTCTTTGCCCGTTTTGAGTGATTTCAGGTTGAATAACAAACGTTTTTTTGCAGGAAACGTACTCGATAATAAAAGATTGAACACCAACAGTTGCGCAGGAAATCAACATTGGAGTAATAATGTGAGAAAAGAATTGGATCAGGCTGTGAAGTTCAATTGCTCCAAGTTGCAACAAAGCTAGCTTCAAATGCGAATTGAATCTGAATCTATTTTTACTTGGCTGTGAATCGGTTTAACATTTCAAGTTGTTGTTGTTTTTTTTATTAAAGTTCATCGAAATGTTGCTTGAAAAATCTTTTTTAGTGAGAACTTTTTTTAGCTTCTGGCAATCAATTGAAGACAATTTTTTCAACGCTTTTTTCACATCTTTGGTCCATTTTTGATTTGGTTTACAGCTGTCTATTGAAATTTTCCCTTCAATAGCATTCACAGTTCCTGTTGAAAAAGTTTTTCTCGATTTACCATATTTCCAATGAAAAATTTTGAATTTTACCAAAGAGAATCCAATCCGTATCTTCTTCTGAATCAATGTTGATTGCAACACCACAAGGACCACCGACGGTTGCAGCAGTGTAGATATAGTTTCGACAAACGCCATTGGCTTTATCAGTTTTCTGTAAATTGATGTGGCTTTATGAGAAAAATTTACAGGATATTTTGTTTTTGTTTAATACTTTATAGACCTTTTACATTTCACGGAATTCGAATGCGATTGATCTGGACCATTCACAATTACTCTCACGACATTAACACGGGACACTGTAATAATTGAGGGTAATTCTGTTTGTAAGCAAGCAAAATATCTAACCATAATCTGAATTGCAGTAAGCTTCTGTCGTATTAGGTAGCTGGCATGAGCAACTGTTGGAGACTGCGACAAAGCAGGAGAAAACAAAAATCAAGTACAACATGTTTCCACAACGAGAAAATTCTGCTAACGTTATTTTATAGCTATTTTCTACATGGAATACTATAAATCGGTGCTATTATTATGAATCAGTTTTAAGCACAATTCTGCATAGTAGAGGTTTATTTTTAGAAATTTTCAAGCATGTGGACCAGAAAGTTTTTATTCGAAGCATTTAATCAGCGTAATTATTCATCAAAATAAAATTAAGTAATGTTAAAATGTTCAGAAATTTTCGACAAAACATTTTGATAAAACCGATCTCGCTGACTGTTTCATTATTAAATCATATTCAGATTGAGCTTGTTATTGAAACTTTACCTTCACAACGCTTTTATCGAATCTTATTTGAACAAAAAATTTACAACTGTTTTTCCTGGTTATTTCAAAGTTCAGTTCATGCAATTTCTTTGATGCATTTTGACAGAAAAATGGTTATTATAAAATATGGGTAAATGTTATATTTCCAATCAGATCGAATACAAATTTTCTTCATCAAAATTATCAAACGAATTCATAGAACGCACGTACTTCAAAAAAGCTTTTCACTAAAGTTGTATTTTTCAACACCGTTTTGCCAAATATTTAAGTAGATTGCTAAAATCTCCTGTACAGAAACTGTTTTCTCCGAAGTAGAATGCTGATCGCATTTTTGTTTTTGTCTCGGTATGGTGCTTTGGCCCAAAGCTGTAGTTGTCGAATTTCAAAAAATTACGAGGTCGTACTGTTCACCTGAGCATGGTAATATTGTTAAATCATTTTTAAGTTATTAGTTAGTGTTCATGCATGGATCAGTGCTGTTTTCATCCTTATCGCATAATTATTTATGTTCTTTCACAACTGCGACAAGAATAAAAATATGGTAATCTTAAAGTTGATATTTTTTGTCCTAATTTAGATTCGATTTTCGAACATCTGGTTCTGTACTTTTATTCAATCCGCAATTTTGAAAGGACTATGCATACGTCATTTTACTTGACACTGTAAGTATCTGAAAATGAACGTGAATATGAATTGGAAAAAGTACCTGAAGTTGTACCATTTAAGAAACCAATGGACTGACTTTTCCAATATTTTCAGTGGCTCGTGTTAACGTCATTCATACGGAAATCAGTAAAGGTGATATGGCAAATACAGAGTGGAGATTGGCAACATACAAAGCGAATTTTACAGAAAATATCACGAAACTAAAATGACACAAAGTTTTGAGATATTTATTATTTTCATAGAATTTCACATATGTTATTTTACTTTTGTTCACATACTTGTACAGTTTTAGGGCCAGTTAGATGGTAAAACAGTCTACATCTATACACAGCAGGTTTTGGTTTGGATAAATATAGCGATCTTTGGTGGTTAGTTGTCTTCATTTAATACATATTCTGCATACATATTTACGGATTACAGTACATACTTAATGGGTATACAGTACAAATTAACCGTATTAGTTTTACGCTTTAAAGCACGCAGATATAATGGCAGACTAACTAAGAAGCTTGCGATCCCAACCAGCAATGGGAACGAAGGATTGCAAAAAAATGGTTAGAAGAATTGTCAAAGAGCAATGGGAATGGCGGTGGAAACCCTTAAGGACAGGGTGAGCTGTAGGGCTTGGTGAACCGGGTGGGCATCTGGGAGAGCCTCCGGGTGGGGGCCGTTGTTGTGTTCATGATTGGAGGCAACATTGGACCGTTAGTGATTGGGTAACCCGTTGACAATTCTACCACGCTGCGATAACATAGCGTTTTGTTGCGGACAAACCGAACGAGGGTTGGCTGGAACTTGTTTTCACGATGTTCTGCCATTTAAATATGCTGGGCACTGCCTGAGGTAGTCCAAATCCAGTAGACTGATAAGCAGGAGTCGTAGACGGCGCCTGAGTCTGTCTACCGGTTGAATGTGCAACAATTTGATTATTTGATTAGGTTGAAATTGCATGTTTTCATTTTTCCCAATATTGGATAAGCCGCCACGATGGCCTTTAATCGTGCGGGTTCCGATTATAGACCACCAACGCAGTAGTTGGTTGATATCTAACCTGTTGCTTCTCGGTTGTCTGATTTTGCATGCAGTCAAACAAATGAGCGTCTGACAAACGATTTTGTCGATTGAGTTATGGAATTAATTCATTATCCACTGTGTTGAACTGATCATTACCATGCAGCGACGGCACAGGTGCCAACACAAGGGGTAATAAATTGTTTTGGGCAAGATTAGCAGACTGCTGGCTCAGTTGTGATTCGATTCACACATCCTACCCGTCTATACATGCAACACGTTTTGATCCAAGCCTATTAGGCTATGAGTGGCTCAAGAGCATATCCTCCTTGAGTGGGCAAGGTCCAGGAGTCTATTCCCTCTGATCAACAAAAGATATTCTTCACACATAGTGTAATGTGTGACGTGTAATGCGTCTATAAAGTGTCTATAGACTCTAGTTCACCGTCATTGGAGTAAAGATGTGAGAAAAGAATTGGATAGGGCTGTCACGTTCAACTGCTCCAAGTTGAAACAAAACTAGCTTTAAGTGCAAAGTGAATCTGAATCTATTTTTACTTGGCTGTGAATCAGTTTAACATTTCAAGTCATTTTTCTTCTTATTAAAGCTCACCGGAATAGTATTTTATTGCTGGGTAATAATTTTTTAGCTGGAACTTTTTTTGAGTTTCTTGCAGTCGCATGAAGACAATTTTTTCAGCGCTTTTTTCACATCTTTGGTCCATTTTTGATTTGGTTGGCAACTGTTAATTGAAATTTGCCCATCACTAACAGTTCCTGTTGAACAAGTTTTTCTCAAGTTACCGTATTTCCAATGAACAATTTTGAAACTTACCAAAGAAAATCCAATCTGTATCTTTTTTTGAATCAATTTCGATTGCAACGCCACAAGCACCACCAACAGGAGCAGTGTGGATATATTTTCGACAAACGCCATCGACTTTATGGGTTTGCTGTAAATTGATGTGACTTTACGAGCAAAATTTGCAGGATATTTTGTTTTTATTTGATACTTTATAGATCTTTTTACGTTCCACTTTGTACTTGGAATTCGAATTACCCTGACTTGGACCAGCCACAATGACTTTCACGACATTAACACGGGCCACTACAACACAATAACAGCCTAGCTATTGCTAACTGTTCGAACGAAAGCAAAAACTTCTACCGAAATCTGCATTGCAGTAAGCTTCTGTAATATTCGGTGGCTGGCATTTGCAACTGTTGGAGACAGCGATAAAGCAGGATAGAACTAAAATCAAGTGCAACATTTTTCCACAATGAAAAAATTAAGCTTGATCTTACAACTGGAATTGATGCTATTATTATGAAACAGTTTTTAGCACAATTCAGGAGAGTAGATGCCTTTTTTTAGTTATTTCAATGCGTCTAGAGACCAGTAGAAGAAAGTTTTTCATTGGAAACTTAATGAATCAGAAAAATTTCGTTTACCAAAGTAAACAGCTCATAATTACATAAAAAAGTAGCAGGTTTTGATATTAAAATGCTCTGAATGTGGGGCAAAAATTGGATAAAATTTGAGGGGTTGGTCTCATTGACTGTTCCAAAATTAATACAAATTCAAATTAAGCTTGCTTCTTAAAACGAAGTTGCAACAAAACCTTTATTGAATGTTATGAAAATTAATAATAGGAAAAATATTTTCCCTGGTTAAGAAGTGTATTTTAGAGTTACGAAATTGTGCAACTTTCCATTCACTTAATACAATTTCTACATTCGATAAATCCATTACTTTGAATGCTTGTTCACTCTGAAACATCAGTATGGAAGTTTGTTATTTCTGATATGTAATGAATACAAAGTTGACCATTCAAATTGGAAAAGGATTCATGGAGCGCACACGCTTTAAAAAAAAGCTTTTACCAAGTTGTATCTTAAAACCCATTACTACATTTTTCAAGCACATGTTGTAATATACGCCAGTAGATAGTAAAATACTCACCAGACCGTACAGAAAATGTATTTCCAAGGTAGAATACTGATAACTTTTTTGTTTTTGTCTGTTTGTTGCTGTGGCTCAAAGATGTAGTTGTCGAATTACAGATATTACGAGATCGTACTGTTCACCCGATCTTGGTAATGATGTTTAATCCATTTTTAATTTATTGCTTATTAACAATACTTATTTTTCATCCATACTTAACAATTTTCTACCTGTATATTCACAAATGAGGCTGGAATAAAAGTACAATAATCGACATTTTCAACCTGAATTCAGATACAGATTTTCGAAAATCGGGAAAAATTCTGGCAGACAACTGAGTGTGGTCGCTTAAAAATCAATACATGAATACGGATTGTAAAGTCTTAATGTTAAATTACTATTTTGTGCGTTAATTTCAACTGTATTTTTGAAAAGACTAGAAATGCCATTATGGTACTACAAGTATCTGAAAATGAACCTGAATATAAATCGGAAAAGGTACCTAATAAATGTCCCATTTGATGTACCAATGTACTTCTTACATTTCCAACTTTTACAGTGGCTCGTGTGAACGTTGTTAATGCGGAATTCAGTCAAAGTGATACTACAAATACGGAGTGGAGATTGTATCACAAATACGAAGTGAAGATTTTAACAGACCACAAAGTGAATTTTCCTGAAAATACCATGAAACTAAAATGACAGAAACTTTGCGATATTTATTGTTTCAGAGAATTTCGCGCATATTAATTCACATTTTTACGTATCTGTAATGTTTTTTAAAACAGCCTTCATCTATGCACTATCGGATGGTGGCATGTGCGGTACATAATTCATACCATTGAAGATCTTTGGTGAGCCGTCTTCAGCCGATGCCATGAATATACTCGTACTATACTGTATATAATTTAACCAGATTTTTTTACGATTTATGCACGCAGGTATAATGGTAGACTAACTGTACAACTTTGCGATCCCAATCATCCCAATTGTTTCCGTTCTGTAGCATACTAATTGATGACAAAACTGAACGCAGTTTTTGAATTCTGATAATTTTAATCAAAACATTCCTTTCCACAGTTTTCTGACTTGCACGATTCTAACAGTGAGATATGGCATAAACTTAGCATCATCAGGTTTTTGTTTTCGCTTTCCTCATGCATGTTTTTTGGTTCGAAAAGAAGTTCCTTCAACTGCCGACGACATCTTTTTCTGTGGTGATCAATTTCAAAACGAAACTGTTGATATTCATGACATTTAAGTGTCTTTTTTCCGCATGATATTATTTGAATAGGACGTCAAATGTTATATATTTTTATATTCACTTGATAAAAAAACAACGTGGAAGGTTCAACAAAGCAAATCAACAAAAACTTAATATTATAAAAGGTTGAAGGTTTGAATATTGAAACAATGAGCAGTTGAAGAAAATTTAGTTGGTTTGAAAATTCATCAGTTGAAAAATGATGTTTGTATTAGTTTTTTTTGCTTTCTTGTCTGTTCTTGCAGTCTCCCATGGTTGCACGTATACGAAGCAGGATTGGCTGCCTGATATTGCAAATTTGTACTGTAGCACTGATATTGGTAAGTTGTTTTCTGGGCTCGTCAATTAAAGCTAATGGTATTAAAGCGAATACAATCGGTTTTACCTTTTCTGAAATCTAATGGTGACTTACTGGTATCTCCAAACCTGCAGTTGCTACCACCAAAAATCCTCCAGGTTGCACTTAATTTTAAAGACTGGTCATGAGTCTGATTTCTTAGTCGCTCTCGACACTTTTGAAAGCGTCGATACGTATGGTAAAAGCCGGCTTGACAATCCCGCCACATACACAGTGAAATACATTAAGGTGTACAGTGTAAGTATTCTTCCTATCTCTCACTCCTATCTCTAGATGTTCGAAGTGACCTCCTTCTGCGGCAATGCACGCGTCCAAACGCTTGGCAAAATTATTAACAATCAATGAAAGCGTTTCGATGGTGATTTCGCTCCAAACTTTCTTCAGTTTTTTCTTCAGATCGTTGATGTTGGCATGCCGTTTATTGCCTACTTCCTTTTCGAGAATTGACCGAGTAATCCAATGGGTTAAGGTCAGGCGAATTGGATGGCCAAACGTCCCAAATGCTTGGAAAAAGCTCGTTGCACAGCTCCAATGTCGTTTTGGCTGAATGAGCTGGGGCCCAATCTTGCTGGAAAGTCCAGCGTCGACCTTGAAAATGTTGCCTGGCCCATGGATTGGCTGCTCCTTTCAAAATCACATCCTGGTAAACCTGGGCGTTGATCTTGACGCCCTTCTCCACGAACACCAGCGGAGTCTTTCCTGTGGCGCAAATGCCAGCCCAGACCATCACTGAGGCGGAAAAATGACTTCGTTCAATGAATTGAATGTTCAATTCCTTTAGTGTACCTTTTCTAAGCAATTGTTGATCGTTCTGGTGATTATGAGAAATTCGGAAAATTCTTTTCGTCAGTGAACAAAATCGATTGAAGACGTCCTCTCGTGATCAATCTCTTCATTTTCTTAGCCTTTTCCAATCGATTTTGCTTCATTCGATCATTTAACGGGTGAGCTTTTTGAATTTTGTACGAGTGATAACCGATATCAGAAACAATTCGTCGCATTGAAGTCTTTTGGCGCACCCTGTACTCCATCAATCAAATTTTGTGAATTGTTTCACAGTCAATACATACACTTTCGTTACACTTTCACACAGAGTTTATGACGATACTGTCCACGGATTTTGAATTAGCATAATTTTAATCAAAACATACATTTCTATAGTGTTATGTAACTTCAAATCACAGGCCATAACTTAGTACTACCCACTTTTTTTTACAATTTGTCATTCATGCTTGCGGTCTGCCGACGACATTTTCTGTAGAAAACAAAACTGTTAGTGTATATTACATTTAAGATCTTTTTTTTCCGTTTGAATTTATTTGAACATAACGTCAAATGTTAGATACTTCTATTATTCACACGATAATAAAAAACATGGAGGTTTCAAGAAACTAAGTCAACAAAACTTAATATTATGTAAGGTTGAAAGTTTGAATGCCGAAACAGTTATCATTGAAAATTCATCAGTTCAAAAATGATGCTTGTATTCGTTTGTTTTGCTTTCTTGTCTGTTCTTGCAGTCTCCTATGGTTGCAAGTGTCCGCCCCTGGATTTTGCAAAGTCTTACTGTAGCGCTGACGTTGGTAAGTTGCTTCTGCACTAGTCAATAAAAGCTAATTTTATTGTGATCGAATGCAATTGGTTTTACTTTTTCTGAAGTCTAATGGTGACTTAGTGGTGTTTCCAAACCTGCAATTGCTACCACCAAAAATCTCACAGGTTGCACTTAATTTTAACGACTGGCCATGAGTCTAATTTTTTAGTCGCTCACGTCACTTTTGAAAGCGTCGATACGCATGGTAAAAACCCGCTTAACAGTGACTCCACATACACAGTGAAAGTCATTTTGCTGTACAGAGTAAGTATTCTTCCTATCTCTATACTTCTTGCTTCTGATGCTAATTCATTTTAGAAAACGGGTAAATACGACTCTGTGCACGATAATATAAAAACGATTACTACTAGGGGTATTATCGGTCCGTGCGGCGTGGTGGTAGATGTCAAATCGAAACCGGAATGGATTATTTTCAGTAACTTTTCCATTACGCAAACATTAAAAATAACAGTATTATCACCATTGTCTTCCATTACAGGTCACATTTACAATAATAAGATTTTCATCACTACTTGCGATCCCAATAAAGAATACAGTAAGGAAGTTGAAATTGAATTAGACAAGTTGTTCAAAAAGTGCTAGGGTCGATGATGTGAAAGCGAATCTGAATATTTGTTGTAAATTGTATGCACTGTACTTCAATCCATATACAGAATAAAATACAGCACTAAATCAGACATATTTTGGTGTAACTCTTGCACATTTGGCATGCGTATTTTGATATTTTGGGTTTAACTCCCATCGACCGACTAGTTTTAGAGAATTTTTGCTCATTGTCCGGTTTAAGAAAGTTTTGAATGGTAACGTAAACAACACTTTGATCTGTATCAAGTTTCTACAAACAATTGACACCCACATTCGACGTTATGTGAAAAATGGCATGATGTTTCAATTTTACGTTAGAATGTTCAATTATAAAATTAAACTTAATACTGTGTAAATTTGACATTGCGATTCGCAAACATTTCTGCCAAGCAAAAGATAATGTTGGCCATTTTCATATTGCTGGTGCCTTACTTTGCTTTATCCAAAAGTTGTCACATGTGTCCTTGGCCGACCATCGAAAGATCGTACTGTTCGACCGATGTTGGTAAGCTTGCACCGAGAGAGAATTTTTTTTCTATGATACATTATGCTTTATTTTGCTGTAGTGGCTCATGTAACCATCATTAACGCTACTGTAAAAGGAAACCAAAGTTTCGCAGAAATCGTATATGGAATCAAATATGTTAAAATTTATAAAGTATCACCAGAGTTACGGTAAACTTTCTCCATCCTATTATTCTATTATGCAAATTTGTTCCAGAAAAGTGATAAATTTGACACTATTCAAAGCAAAAATGCATTCTACACTCCGTTAACTGATGGAAGGGAATGGGTTACTGGTTGGTGTGGAATGGTAATTGACTCTAAATCGAATCCAGATTGGCTTCTTTTTGGTATAAGTTTCGTTGACCATTAAAATAA